>CM060951.1:82689052-82719052 GCA_030765055.1 Mantis religiosa
TCAATGTAAATCTTGAATTTCAATATATCTTGATCATCTTGGCCTATGAAGCCCTATTTAATCAAAAGAAATTTTGCTTAATTGAGTTTAAATGGTCGTCTTGGAAAGATAAACAAAAAACTACCTGCGCTAACAATGTAGACCTATTTCATTTCTCTCTGATTCCCTGCTATTCATAATGCAGACAAACAGATGCGTTTTTTGTTCGATTCAAAAATTCACAAAATATCATATTTGTAGTAAAACTTCGAATTTAATAAATAATGGATGGAATGTATACTGATGTCTACTATCGGTATAACAGGTTGTAGCTAGGATGGAACAAGAAGCGAGAGAAAGAGGGTGGAAACTTAGAGGTAACTGAAGGCTGCAGGAAAAGGTAACAGGAATAAGGGGAACAAAAACAGAAGCACGCTCTAGTTTTGGTTGCTGGTACAGCAGTATTGACCAGGAGTGTACAAGTAGAGATCTCTCAGAGCACAATTAATGGATTGAGTGCACAAGCTGAAGAAGAAGATAGGCTTTCAAGTGTTTGGGAAGTACGCGTGGGTAGAGAACTGGTAAATATCACCAAGAGCAAACCCTTTACGTTCGGTACACAAAGCGAATCTTGGACTTTACGGAGGCTGACTCAAGTCCACTTGTACAGCTCCTTTTCACGAGTAATGATTTGAGAACTTTGGCCGTGCTCGAGTTTACAGGATTTCATTAAATTCTTTAACTGGACGACCAGACCATACCTCCGGGAAAGCTAATAAGCAATATGCCGGCTGAGAGGTTCAATGAAAGCGCTGAAAAACCTTAGAAGTACTTCCACAAATTCACTACTGAAATTCCATAAATATGCTATGAGAGATCAAAACAGCTACTAGCACTTGAAATTCCCGCTAATTTAAATGATTACATTTATGCTTTTGGTTAAAAATGTTTCATTTAGGCTATCGAAGGCAGAGGGCGATACAGCGGCAATCCTATTATCCCTGACGCACTGGGCAGGTTAAGAATCTCCCATGAACCAAGTTGTTGGACTGAAATGTTTATTAGTTCTTCTATCATTCCTTAAGATGTGTTCAAGGCTTAGATTCTTCAGCCCATTTACAAATTTATTTTGTAATACGATTTTCAGGCTGGTATATAATTTATGTTAAATTTGCAACGATTCACAGTAAAACAACAATCAAATAGGCATAAATAATCCGTACTATTAAATTATATATATTCTGTGCGTTTGTTTGCTTTAATTATCTCCCGATTATTCACCTCAAGCTTCCTTATCGTTGAACAGCTTTCGAAATATTTCACTGCGATGTGATTAAAACAATTAATCTGACTTTACTTTTGGAATTATATATTTGGAATAATGCCTAAAGGGACACATTAGAGTTTATGATATTTATCCTTATTTTGGCACTCACTGGAATAAGTCTTTAAAATAGCCTATCGAATGTTGCATCCAAGGAGGCCCAATATCTATTGAGGCAGACATCAATTTATTTAATGAGCGTACCACTGTCTTCTCCATGGGAAACTTTATAAATCTATTGTGCACACCTAGTCTTGCAAGCAACCAGAATTTGAACCTAATAATGAACTGAATCAGGTTCTGTTGCATTGGAGAAAAGCTCTTCCAGGCTTGGAGATTGATTGCCATAAAAGAGGGCTCTTTGGTGAAGAAGTGCCTACGATTGACCAGTCTCTTATATGCCTTTTCCAGTATCACGTTCTGTCCCATTCTATGCAGGGCCTTCTAAAGGAACAGTCTTGAACAAAGATCTGTTTTAGCTTTTCCCTGCTTATCCAAACTCTACTAAATATCCCTGGTGTTCCTGAAATGTAAAAATGAATTCCGTGTTCTGTGAGGAACCACTCTTCCTCTTTTAATTTACGAGGGCTGTTCAATAAAGAATGATCATATTTTTTACGGTCATATTTTTGCAGTAGAATTAAATCTTAATATATTCTCTTAGCTTAAAGTGAAACAAACACGACGTAGTAGTTTCATTGTTGGTACTCCTGGTTCCCAGCTGTGAGAGCCAGGCAAGTTTAAACTGTTCAGTATCGCCTACCGCTGCAATGGAGGTAACACCCGAGGAACTATATGTGGCTTTGAAATTCTGCTTTCGTCTCAACAAATCTTCAGTTGAGGCTTATACAATATTACAGTAGGCCTATGGAAAGACCGTCCTTTCTCACAGCACAGCTCGAAGGTGGTTTAAAATGTTTAAAGAGGGGAGACAAGGTGCTCCAGTTACTGCTCTTACGGAAGAAAACATCAACACTGATACTGAGAGGATCGGCGAATAACCTTAAGATCATTTTCTGAAATACTGAACATTTCATTGGGTGCAAGCCACACGTTGGTGACAGAAACATTACACATGAGACGTGTTTTTGCGCGATGGATTCCAAGACTGTTGATTCCCGAACAAAAGGACATTAGCATATAGGTCTGCATACAGTTAAAGTTGATGTTAGAGGAAGATCCGGAGTTTCTTTCAAACGTAATCGCTGCTGATGAAACTTGGCTACATCATTTTGATCCTGAGAGTAAACAGCAAAGCTCAGTGTGGAAATCTCTTTCATCACCAACCCCCAAAAAGCAAAAGTGGTTGCTTCTGCTGGGAACGTTATGGTCCTCTCATTCTTTGATGTTCATCGGTTTATCAGCATGTTGTACCTGCACAGACAGCAGTAACTGTACAATACTACAGGGATGTCCTGAAAACATTGCAAGTCCATATCAGGCCCAAAAGACCACATTCCCATGAAGCATGCTGGATGATGCACCCTGATAATGCGCGGCCGCATATTGCCAATGTTGTTGCTGAATATCTTGCAAAAATCATCGTGAAGTGCATCCCTCACCCTCCCTATAATCCGGATTTAGCCCCATGTGACACTTTTCTATTAGCTAAATTGAAGAAACGCCTTCGTGGGAGGCATTATCCATCAACAGAAGCAGTGGTGAAGGTTGCGGAGGCGATTTTGAAGGATCTCTGAAAAAATGGTTTCCGGTATGTCTTTGAAGACTGGCAGAAATGCTGGGACAAGTGCATTGCATTCAGGGGAGCTTATTTTGAGAAGGACTATCAAAAGTATGAGGATGAGTAAAGGGTTCGTTGTCAAAAAATTGTGATCATTCTTTATTGAACAGCCCTCGTATTCCAGTGTGGTCATATCGGACGGTGAATGAAATAGATCGAATGATGTTCAAATGAGCCCGAGGTCCTAAGCGATTGGAGTTATACATTGCCATCTTTCTGGAAAAACCTTACCCAGAGAACTTTCCTACCCGTGATTCCAGTTTGTACTTCTTGAACATGAGGCAGACACGCTACGACAACCCCTCTTGATAGCCACTTTAACCTTCCTGATGACAGACCAGTACTAGCTCAGGTCAGAGACATTAATCGATGTATTGTAAAAAATCGGATTACTTTGTGTTTGTTGCTTTATGAACAAACTATTTACAACATCACTCAACCGTTAAAAGACACTTCTTAAAGAAGGCGCTAACTTTATCAATGCACTTTACAACCGTTACAATAACAGCCTCACTAAAGTTTATTCAAGGTTATAAAACGTATTGGCACGCTCACACTCCATTTCTCTTCAAGATAAGCCAACTTGGCATCTTGTGAGGTACACATTCTCCTTGATAATATACATAAATATTGCAGCTCATAATTATGTACCATTGTTAACGAATTTGCCACTATCATTTACATAGCGGTTGTGACTTAAAGGACAAATATTCCTGATTAAAAATAGAAAAGACATTGATACAGATTTAAGTAAGCACTGACATGGATTGGAAAGCTGCCACACATCGGTTAGATTCTCTCACAAGCTTAAGGCAAACGTTGCATGTGGTTTATTGGTAGTATACTTTCTAAGAGTGCAATTCTCTACATTTACATATTTGACATTCTCTTTTTAAGAAGCACTGTTATAATATTGTCCAAAGCTTAGCTGTAAGTAACCTTATGAACAAAGGAAGACTAAAGGTATTTTTGAACAGAAAGCAGACTTATCAGCATCTTTTGTTAACCGAGAAAATCTAGAGGAAACAGCTGAAATGAAGGTGTGGCAACGTTTATGTACTTCTGACAATATTCATATAACTATTTGAGTGCATTTCTGTTGCCTTATCCATGACATGTCGGTTACCATGCTGTCCTAGGACGCTGAGCTGTAACCATTCTGACTCCAGACTTTGTATACATTTCAGTAATAAACATTGCAAAATTCACTGTAACAGCAGCATATAAAACAAAATATTATTAAAATCTCATAAAATTGGATAAAGTTCATATTAACTCCAATTTAAAAATCCTTTTTATTGGAATGAAAGGTACGTACTATACCGGAAAAAATGCTGTGAATTTTATAATTTATAAAGCTTGTATGTTATATTAGGTATCTATTATTACCTAGATACGTTTCAAGTGTTAACTTATGTTTCTTACTCGATTTGAAAATAAAATTTATATTCACAATGCAGTACAAAATTGTTCCCAACCACAAAATTAACCTTTACATTTCACTTTGTAATTATATGAAAAGAAAATGTAAGTCTTATACAAATTTCTTGTATACTTTCAGCTGCTTTTCAAAACTTGCGGCGTCCATTAGCAGTGTATAGCTGTTTATTTCGGGTTTTAACATCTGCGAATGGCGTATGTAATATTCCTTTTCTCTTAATATTCCAGCTAATAACTGGAATTCTCGCTGAGGATTTGGTATTTATGCTGTCCCAATAAGTAGTGCGGTTAGGACTGTAGCTCTTAGTGTTTCTTTTGTATTACATTTACCTGCACCTTGTATAGGGTTGAGTGAAGGTTTGGGCTGGGATGAGACTGAGTGGCTCTTACGTCCTCCAACGTTAAGTCGTATCGGTCGGTGAAGGAATTGGGTAAAATGATGCTCAAATGATTCCAGGGTCCATGGAGCTTAGAGTTACCTGACATTCGTCTTGAAAGATAAGGGAAAACCCTGGGAAAAACCTTACACAGGTAACACCCTGACCGAGATTCGAACTTGGGACCTCTTGAACTTGAGGCAGACACACTACCATCTACAAAAGAGGGCTGTAAGGATTATTTGTGGAACTCCGACTACTTCCCATTGTAAACCACTATTTATTGAATTAGGAATCCTTACTCTTCCTTGTATCTATGTTTTGTGTTGTCCCCTCTATGTGAAAGAAAATTGGCATGAATTTACCTTTTGTAACGATGTTCACAAATATCCAACAAGGACTTCAAAACAGTTATACTTAAGGAGGTGTAAGTTAGCCAAGACTCAAAACAGCTTTGATTCTGTTTCATTAAAATTATGTAATAGTTTGCCTGACTCTGTTAGAAATACTCCAGCCAGCGGTTTTAAAAGGAAGGTAATAAGTGTTTTAAGGTGTAACCCTCTTTACAAGTTCCGGGAGTTTCATTCTATTGTTTGGACATAAATCACAATTTTATATGTTCTTGACGTTGCTATACATGTATATGTCTTTGGCAATAAAAAGTCTATCTATCTATCTACGCTACCGAGGTGGGCAACTGAGATTCAGTGGCTTTGGGTCGTGGCAGTGGAGGGGAGTTGGAAATAGCGAAAGGTGTTCATAGTTTTGTTGTTTCTAGTAATATATTAGAAAGAAACATCATAGGGGTAGTATGATTACAGGTTGGACGATTTATTTTTCATTTATTTATTCTCATATATATATATATATATATATATATAGTTTTAGATCATTTCGTCAGATTTGACCTTATGCAAACTCATATGTATGTTCGTTTGCTTTTAAATGCTTGTTTTTTGGGATAACTATTCCAAGAACGTTTGTAATTTTACCAGTGTGATACTGTATTTACTTAAACGGTGATCAGAAGACTACGGCATCATCAGCTGATTTTAGTTTGTGTACATTTCATTACTCCGTACATTGCCATTCATATGACTAGGGCGTTATGGGAACATAGCTCTCTTCAGGTGGAATTGTGAATAAGAAACCATTTTAATTCCTTGGTGTAAGCTTTCTAAAGCTTAAGTCATGTAAGGAGCATCTAAACGAAACGTATGCTCTCCAGATGGTGACCAAAATCTAGTTATATACATTTCTGTATGCTTTTGCACGTGCTCCATAAATGGTATGCCTAAAAAGCTGAAAACTTGTAATTTCTCTTTCAAACAGGGCTAAAATGCATCAGTGTATTTCAAAAATAATGAAAAGTTTGTGTAATATTACATCATACGTTTTGATGAGTGCAAAACGATTTCTAGTTAAGTCTTCGTGATTTTATTATATTTTGGAACTAAAACGTCTGAAGTGTGAACTATATATATACACTTATTTTGGATGTCTTCGTCTTGAGAGAGAGCTTTTACTAAAAGCGTTTTCCTTCTTCGTTGAAGTTGAAGATGTAGACATCCAAAATAAGGATTTAGCCTAAACGACTTCCTGTATCTAGGGAGCTAAGCAATGATGATCACATAGAATATAAATGCATTTCCATTTCGTGGTCGGGTAAGGAAATCAGGGTTTCTGATAGAAATTATGCTACACGTAAGAGGATCAATACAGCACCATTCAATTTAGTTTCGTGGATTGAATTCCTTTGAGAATGTAAGTGGAAAATGATAAAGGGAAGGAAGTTAGCGCTAAAGAAAAGACGTATGTAAGGCATTTTACAATCAATAAGAAAAAGCGAGGTTCTGAAATCGTGCAAAACGACGTGGAAACGAATGTGAAGTGAGGCACGAAAAACTGAGTACCGGTGTTAAAAGATATCACAAAGCTCTGAGAGCGTAGACAAATAGAATGCAACAAAAATTAGCCTGAAGTTTCCTATGCAGTGTTAGTTTTCTTTATACTAACAAGCAACTAGTGTTTAATGGCAGAAATTATATTATTTATCCTACATACATGTTTAATGTGCGTATTAAACTGAAGTGAATTTCTTGAACGTTTATAACCTGTTTTCATATTTTTTGTTATTCCTTAAAACGTTCGCTTTCAGTTGACTTCCCGATAATTGTGATACATTTTTGTGGTTAATGTTTACCATAAAAGATTTGTTACGCAAACATAATAATAATAATAATAATAATAATAATAATAATAATAATAATAATAATAATAATAATAATAATAATAATAATAATAATAATAATAATAATAATAATAATAATAATAATAATAATAATAATAATAATAATAATAATAATAATAATAATAATAATAATAATAATAATAATAATAATAATAATAATAATAATAATAATAATAATAATAATAATAATAATAATAATAATAATAATAATAATAATAATAATAATAATAATAATAATAATAATAATAATAATAATAATAATAATAATAATAATAATAATAATAATAATAATAATAATAATAATAATAATAATAATAATAATAATAATAATAATAATAATAATAATAATAATAATAATAATAATAATAATAATAATAATAATAATAATAATAATAATAATAATAATAATAATAATAATAATAATAATAATAATAATAATAATAATAATAATAATAATAATAATAATAATAATAATAATACGTAGCAAACAGTAAGACGTTTCAATAGCTCTACGTGCTGTTTGAATGGGCTTAGGAAAATTAAAACATGGAACATAATAGAATCATGCTTATCAATTTCATAAAATTCACTGTAATAATTGACAAATATCAATGGCTGCAAAGGCATAATGTGCACTTTTTAAAGAGCTCCTCATTAGTTATTTAAGTTTTAACTATGTCTTATGTTCTGTCATTCAAATAAATTATACATAAATTAATGAGATGAACCGGGTTCCTCAGGGCGTTCATAGAAAATGAGATGTTTTATGCATTTCAAGTGCTATCAGCTTAAAGATAATGTCATACAAATCTGAAATTTCACCGATGTTATATTAAACAAATCTGCACTGGTTTCTAGCCAGTTAAATGTTTGAAGACCAAGACGATGAATATCATTTAAATTTTGCTTCAAGCCCGCCATTTACGTGATTAGACGGCATATAGCATTTGGAGTTAAACGTTTATTATATGAGTTGTTCAGTAACTGGGTTATGATGGGAGATTTTATTACAAATTTTATCATGTTAGAAAGCTTTAGCAGTGATTACAAAGAAACAAGGAAAAAATAGCCTCCGAACACTTGCAGCGCTTCAATTTGGAGGGAGAGGAGTTTCTGGAAGAAATTTTTACTGGAGACGAAACATGGGTTCATTTTTTTTTAACCTGAATCAAAGACGCAGTCAATGGAATGGCATCACACATCGTCAACGAAGAAAAAAATAATTCAAAACTCAGCGGTTGGCAGGGAAAGTTATGGCGACATTTTTTGTGATGCAGAGGGTGTAATTATGATTGAATTTTTTGGAGCAGGGATGCACAATAAATTCTGTCCAAAACGTGAGAACTCTCAAAAAGCTGAACGCACATCTTCGCCGAGTTCGCCCAACAAAAGCTATGATGGATGTTCTTCTTTTGTATGATAATTCAAGACCACACACCAGCCGTTACACCACTGCATAAATTGAGAAATTTGGATGTAAAGTCTTACCTCAACCCCATACAGCCCTGACCTGGCTTTATCAGACTTCCATCTGTTCGGAAGCTCATCGTGGGATTCATTTTGAAGATGAGGAGGCTGTGAAAACGTCCGTGCGTCAATGGCTTAGGAAGCAAGAACGTGTGTTTTACTACACTGGAGTACATGCCCTAGTTAAAAGGTGGACCAAAACTGTGGAAAAGGACAGAGATTATATTGAATAGTGAAAAATTAATCGTCAATGTTGTAGTTTTCAAGGTATGTAAATTGTATTCAATTTTCTTGGCAATTAAAAGAGAAAAAAATAGGAGGCCTTACTTTTTGACCCACCCTCGTATATCACTAGAATTTTCCAAAGAGTTATAGCATGTTCGGGAGGCAGGGAGACAGAAGGCTACAGAAACATCCCATCATGTTCCGAGAGCAGTTGCGTTGGGCGAAAACACTTGTGTTTTCGACGGGCCAGTCCTTTGATCAATCGGTTGAGCTGATTATGGAATAACTAAAGTCTGTAGCTACGTCACACCTTTAGTAATACTGCATCAAAAGCTTCACCCACCGCCTAGTGAAAAATAAAGCTTCAACTACCTTGTAAACTTTTTCATACGTTTATAAATTAACACGAAAGATATTGTTTCTCATTCACCCTCTTTTGCGCAAGGTCATGTTGTTCAACATTCTTCCTTAAAAATGACATCTGTCGCTGTCACCTAAGCTTAAATCTACAAAGCATAATATTATATATAATATAAGGAAGACATATATCTGTGTTTTGTGATTAGAATCATTTTAACATGGACATCGGAGACAGAGTAAATAGCAAATGGCAACTACCTTTGCATGCGGATGTTAGTATCACATCTCTGTTGAAGAGTTTATTTGTAAGCATTGTTTCAATCCATTCTGAACGTTCTAGCTAAAAAAGAAACTGTCATAAACTATTTAGTTTTGATGTTACAGTATAGCTTAGTGTCATTATAATCTAATTTTAAATACGAGAAATAAACTATGAAATAAGTTTGGTATTTTGACTAATTTATTAAAAGATGACCCCGAAAATGTTGTAGATTTTATAGAAAATATTAATAACAGCAATTTAATAACTTCTTCCTTTACTGCAGGTTACCGGGAAACAGGTAGAAGGTATTGGAAAAGCTGTCAAAGAATAAGCATGAATTGAATGTGTGGTACACCCTTAATTTTCCGGTCGTGCATTCACAGAAAGCCAGTAGGGTTTCAGTTTATTGACGAATATGATGAGGCAAGATATTCGTGATGTTCTCATGCTCTACATCGTTTGTGTACTTCCTTCACAAGTTCTCGGATAACGAGAGAGTTATGTGGTGCCAAACTTATGCACCAAATACTGCATTGAAAGTATTAAGGATATTAAAGCTTGTTAATATACAATTTTAGGAAATTAAAGGGAATAAAAGTTGTATACTTTTAAGTCTACGTTGTATCTACGGCCGGTTTATAGTAGTTTCGCGGAACACGTCTCCTTAGCTTCGTCCTACTAAATTATCTCATAATTTTAATAATAATGAGAATATTGACACATTGTGTATTGTTTCATATGTTTTTTGCATATCCACATAGGCAATCCTCTCTTTTTTCACACACTGTAATGTCCACGAAATTGTGGAAATACGAAACGTGTATTACGCAGACTGTAATATAACTTCCAGTTGCTAAGGTTTACTTGACTTTATGACATTGTGCTCACACATAAAACCGAAACACACTAATCTGTTTTACAAATAACTGCAATATATGTTTTATTCCTATATGTAAAACCAAACAAAAACGGAAATAACTTATTACCTGTTGTATAAACCCTCTGCATCTATTACTGCCCTCATTCTGCGGGGTATGGATGAGACCAAATTCCAAGTGAAATTTTCACTAGAGGATACTTCGCATTATATGCCAGCACCATTCATGAATGAGTCTGAGTGTTTACACAACCAATATCAAGGCAGTGTTCTAATAAAATTGCATTTATTTTGAAAACAATATGTTATTTACGTTTTTGTTAATGAGTGTGTTTATAAATATTAGTATTTATCTTCTGCAAGAAAAACACAAGTCATAGCTATTAAAGTAACAATAGTAAACACATGTACATCAAGGATTCGATCCTATATTCGTTTAGTTACGACACTTACGAGTTTTACCGCTTGACGACCATGCATACGACCAAGTCGCAAGCCAACTCTCTGTGCATAGCTTTGAAATGAATCCAGAGTAGCATCAAAGCGTAAATTGGAAAAGTTAATTGTTCTTTCATATGACGCAGCCCCTGTCACCTAGGAACACTGAGACGACATATAACCTGGTATCAGAAAGACATTGACACAAACGAATAAATATAAAGAAATGATAGATCTATAAATATAAATAAATGACGTATACCAGAATAGACATATGCCATAATGCTAGCATATACTCCGGAGACCGCCACAGTGACAAGGCCACTCTATGGAGGTCAGTACACTTCCTTTGCAATCCCTGTAAAAAAACAACCCTACTCTATTGTCTGTTTTACCCTCAAGGAACATTTGGCGCCTTTCAGTCGGAAACCAACCCATTGTTAAAATCCCATGCGTGCTTCTGACAGCAGCTATAAGATTTTGACCGACGCACAGAACACATGCTTTTGCATACATTTTTGAAACGGACCGTTAGAGAAAGCGTCTCTGATGTTAGGTCCAAAACTGGAAATTATGAACACTGATGATCTCAAGTGGGGATAGTTAAGAGCCAATAGAAAATTAATATTTGTTTATGTGATTTTGCAAACTCCGAGAAATACCTAGAGTGGGGTTAATTCAAAGTGATGACGGAAGGTAGGTTTTGCTTGTAAGAACACTTCGGTCCTGAGTTCTACGTGAGACGCACGCCTATTCGGCGCCGCCTAAGAAGTATACTTCCGCGCCATGCACAGAATGCAATATTTAACAATCTCTCCAGTGAGAATTAGCACAAAGAGTAATGTTTAGAGAAGACGATAAATATATCCAATTCGACTACGCAGTGCTACTGCCTCCGTGCTTTACATCACAATATTGACAGTGATGCTAAACACAGCAACCACACCGACGACGACTTTACGGTGGTGAGCAAGGAGCCTAAGGATAACAATAAACTACTGTCTACCAGATTCGAGGTGTCGTTATTCAACCCACAATCAGTCAAGACGCACCCACTCCTGAGGTACATGAGAGTTCTCATGCGGGAGCTACAAGTCATCTCGAACGGTTACAACCTCCCTTTCCTTAATCTCCTCACGCCACCAATCCTTAATTGTGAGGCGTTGAGCACAAGGGAGAGCTCGACGTGGTTCCCTACGGCCGGACCGCCTCACATACTAGCCGTGTGTAGGCCAAAGTGTGTAAAGCTAGAATCAGACTGAAAACTTCAATGCCATAGCCGGGATTCAAATCGTTGAACTTTTAAGTCTAAATTTCCAAAGCGTATATTGTGAACGCAGCATCAGAAGCGTTTTGTGTGTTTCCCAGTTCCTCATTTATTTTGTCAAAGCGTTTGTGTATGTGTGTATGTGTGTGTTTGTGTGTGTGTGTGTGTGTGTGTGTGTGTGTGTGTGTGTGTGTGTGTGTGTGTGTGTGTGCACGTATGTATTTCTGTTGACATGCCGCATTCAACAGATAAGGTTATATTGGCGGGTAGCATCCTAAACCTGTTCGTGTTCCACACTACAAACAGAGACTTTAATACTGAAATTGCAATTTAATCATCTCGTCAGAAACATTTTGCTAAAAATTCATTCCTTTGCACTCAGGGATCCTTAAAGAGCATGTTTGTGCTCTAACTTCACCTAATTTTTGGATAAAATGCAATTCTTCTTATACCTGATAGAGCTAAATAAGGAAGAAGGTAAGACTGTTTTACATACATTTACTAAGCTCATTTATAGGCCAGAAACTGTGAGTGGTTTTTGCACTGTGAGACCTTTATGATCAGGTCAGAAGGCTTCTGATCAAATCAGTTTCTGAACTCAATAACAGCCACTACTCACTCTTGTGGAATACCGCTTTGAGATAACGATTTTTGCCCATTCTTTGCGGAACAGTTGCCTATAGAATTGTACTATTCTCCTAGCAAAATGTCGGTTGTGACATGCAATCAGTTGCAGAAGTACAAATCGATAGTTTGTATATATCTCGCTTTCGCCAGACACACACGCCGTTTGCTTTATCACACTGAGCCAACAGTGACGCAAGTTGCATACACCTGCATCGCAAACAGAGTTGATCGTGCATGACAGCTCTTGGGCCGAGGTGAACTATCCAGCACTGGAAACCCAAACCCTAATTGCTGAACGTGACCTAAATTTGTATATCGGGAATACGTATATAAATAAAAAAAAAAAAACATAGTAATGAAAGGTAATCTCAAATGAGAGAAGGTTAGCCCTCAAGCAAATCAGACGCTGTTATTGACTATATTTACTACTTTGTTACCCCAACTCTTCATATTTCCTTCACACTCTCTAGCCCAAGGTGTTAAGTAATAATTAACCTTAATTACTAAATAATTATTAATGTTTTCTAATATGGCAGAATAGTGCAGTGAATTTAAACTCCACATTTCTCTGGCCTGCACCACACGCTTTAGAAGTTCCTGAAATTTTTTGAAATGAAATTGATTTTTCCCTCTTCATTTTCATGTCTTTAAAAAGACATAGAAGCGTCTTATATTGATCACAAGTTACGCTATTTTAAATTATAGACAACATGGCCTAAACTTAGAACTTGTACATAGTTACACGAACGAACCTTTAAATTACTACACTAGTGCAATGAAACTTTATATACTCCACTGTTTCAAGTCCAATCAAATCAAAATTATGCTTTTTTGTATTTGAATATGTTTTATCAGTCTACTTAGTTTGATTAGGTTTTACTTTGAATTTTGTAACTTGAGTTATTAATTTCTCACGTTGCAGTATTATCACTTCATAATAAAAATCACTGTTCAGTTTATTGCAGTTATCGTAGTAAAGTTATGACCGCTTTCTGCTTTCATTGATCTTTTATTCAGTATAACAGGATAAAGATTATGGTGATTAGTGTGAATGTAGAACAAAATAAAATTGAGGGGCCGTTCGAATCTTACTAAGGCTGGCCAGGTTCGATCCCAGGCGACCGCATGCGATATTTGCGGACACCATGGCGTTGTGTGGGTTTTCTCCAGGAAGTCCGGCTTTCGCCGCCATCATTCCAGCTATTCCTCCATTATAATCTCTCCTATCATCGCTCATTTTGCTTTCATTCTGTCATCCACTTCCCTCACTCTCATACCAGGCATTGGGCTGATCACTCTTCATCGTTTCTCTCTCCGATCCAGAGCTTCGTATCGTCAGGCCGACCTTAAGGGATAAGGGGAACAAGAATTACTTAACACTACGATAAGTGGTTAATAAAACTTAAAAACCAAGTAAATTACAAAAGCTACCAAAATAATAGCACTAGAACTATTGCCCAAAGGCCCTAAAAATCAATATGAATTAGTACTTAATCGCTTGATTACCTGGCATAAGGCAAAACTTATTCAAAGTAATTTCACTGAAAATATGCTCTTGCCTTACTTTTAACAGAAACAACAGTGAGTGAAAATATTTATCATAGATGTACCATTTTGTCTAATGTGAAGACAAATCAAGATATTGTATCTTAAATTACAAAGGGACAGCAAAACTTGGACATGGTTAATTGTATGTAATTATAGCACAGGTGTGGATTTGTTTGCTGTGCTTGAGTTCTCATAGTAACTAGGGAGAGCGACAAACCGATAGGAATGCGACAACCACACTCAAGCTACCTAATTGTAGCTATATGAAGTCGGTAATCTTCATTGGGCAATTATCTTGTTTCTATGTTTCACTCATCCAGAAAAGCAATTTATATCTTCTTCTTTTTCTTCTTCTTCACAATGGTCTTCAGCCCGTTCCGGCTACAAATTGTTGATACCATTATTTCTTGGGTCTTTCTGGTTTCCTTCTACCTTGGGGCTTCTAACTTATACTTTATAATTGTTTTAGGTATGTTATTGTTTGGCATTCTCTCTAGGTGCAACTTCCTAATTTCTACAATGAAGGCAACACGTCTAAAACAAAATATTATGAATATAAACTCTGCTTCCCCAGGTTGGGGATATGTAAGAGACTGGTAACTTCTACGTGTAAAACTTATATTAATTATAAGCTTCAATTAGCTATATGTGTAAAGTAATAAATATTGAATGTTGGAATTACACTGAGGAATTCAACTTCAAAAATTAAATCAAGGTACAATACATATATATGTTCCAAAAGTCTCAAAGTAAATCTCCTCTTACTTTCGATTAAATGCTGCTTGTATTCCGAAAAGGAGTGTAATAAACGAACATTCTTGATGAATAAAAATGTACTTATTGAATTTCATGTAATTATTTCGCTTCAAAAGTTACTGTATTACACACATTTTGGCATTCCCATGATTTTTATACGGAACTGCAGCGGGGTAGATCCCCTCTGGTGTTGCAAACGGTACACACTACAGGTGTAACACAGTTAACCTGAAGTCATGCTTCTGTCCCATTTGTGTATAAGTTTCACTGTCTGCTTAAACTTTTTTAAAGTGAAAGTCTGAAGATCACAGATCGAAAAAATCAGAAATTCTACGAAAACCTGATATCTCGTAAGAGTAGGTACCGTGACATCTCTTGTCTTAAGAATCTCGCTGAGTATGAGTGTTAAATTATCTGTGAATCTAGACAAAACAAAAGTGGTCAAATTTGTAACCTGTCGTACGTCACATACTAAAATAGAAATCGGGATTAATATGTTATTAGAAGAAATTTAAATCATAAAATTTCTAGGCCTTCAAGTGGACAGATGTTTAGATTGGAAAGCTCACATAAATTATATCTCAGCTAAACTCAGCTTTGCCTGTTATGCTATCCGAGAGCTGGTTAATGTGAGTTCTATTGACACACTTAAATTAGTATATTAAGCATACTTTAACTCTAATATATAATACGGAATATTATTCTGGGGCAACTCAGTAGAAAGTAAAAAAAAAAAAAAAAAAAAAAATTATTTCTTATTCAAAAGAAGGTTATAGGAATCATTACTAACACCCACAACAGATGCTCATATAAAGATCATTTTAGGAGATTGAAGATATTAACGCTTCCTTGCATGTATATATTCTCGATCCTAAAATTCCTTGTATGCACTCGTGTCTTATTTGCAATAAATAATGTAATTCACAGAATAAACACTAGACAAAAGTATAATATCCATTATCCCAGTGCTAAACTTTCTTGCTTCCAGAAAGGTGTGTATTATAAAACTATCAACATATTTGGTGCACTTCCTAATGTTTTTCAAGAAAAAATTGATAATTTCGGTGCTTTTAAAATTGCCGTTAGAGAGTACCTTTGCTCAAATTTTTTTTATTCTGTACAAGACTATATGAATGACAAATTATCGTGATAATGCTTCTGTAGTTCTGTAAGTAGTATCTAACTGTTCCAATGACAAATCATTACCAATAAATCTTTGATGCATGTTAAAAGTTTATTTTTAATGTATATGTATTTAAAAAATAACAAGAATGGCATCCATTGCATAAAGGTTGAGACCAACTGGTATAAGCCAAGTGAAAGCTGATTTAAAAAGTGTTAGATTTTGTATCATATATAATTATCCCTGCTTTGTTTTGCATAATGTTGTTCATATTGCCCGTATACTATAATATGTGTCTTATGTTAACTTTTGTACACACATACAAGCACACACACACACACACACACACACACACACACACACACACACACACACACACACATATATACTATCAAACTTTATACCTCTGGACATATTCAATGTTCACAGTCTTTGCTGGCTACAAGTGAACCTACTGAACGCAAATCAATCTGATCTAATCTAAACTCGTTCTAAACGTGCATTCTCTTAGTTTCAGGATTCAGTACAATATTTTTTATATTTAACAGATACGAGCGCTCTCTATGAAATACGAAATGCCACACGTGTTAAAAGCAGCTTTATTTACCCATAGGTTTGCGAAATCCCATTTGTAATTAGTTTTTTAAACATCATTAACAAGTGACTCTACTTGATTATAGTTTAGTTTTAGTTTATTTATTTGTAGTTAAACATACAATCCTCTCTTACAATTACAATCACAAATTTCCGATTCTATTCCAAGTAAAAATTTGCTAGCTGCTGATTTTATGGGTTAGTAATGGTATTGGCTCCCTGACCGTTCACCCCTATTCTAAGCCGTATGCAACAATGACTTCCATTTGTGTCCTCCATTTCTCTGCCTCTTAACCTCATTACCCCTCTCATACATTTCTCTTTGATTTTATCTGCATACTTCCCCAACCCATTTATTATTTTCTTACATTTCAACGTAAGCATTTTAATTTTTTACTACGTAAGCCCCTTTATTATCCCAGATCTTACTCCATATTAATATCCTCATGTTTCCTATTTCTTTGCATTCCACTACGTAATATTCCATTTCCTCATAAAATGCACTCCTTTGGTGATCCCATTCTCAATATGGTTACTGTCCTTAACAAAGCTTAATCCTCCATCTCACATCTATCACATAAATCAATATGTTTCCCTTCCACATTCTCCCTTCATTTTCAGGTATACATTTAGTAATTTCCTAATTTTCAGGTTCCGCATGTCACTTGCCTGTCCCTACCCTGTTCTTAAACATTGTCCAAAAACCCTTTTCATTACTTTCTCCCTACTGCTAGATATCCCCCATCACTGGTTTATCCATAGTTATTTCTAGCTCCGACCACCAGCTATCCTTACATGTTGAGGACCTGATGATGATATTCAGATTTCAGTCTATCTTATTCATTTTTGGTGTTGCCCACGGAGAGAGATGGCACTCAGGTAACGAATGTGATTCGGATTTGGGAGGTCACGGGTTCGATCCCTGTTCGACCACGCTATTTGATTTGGGATCATTGAGGATTTCCCTTGTCACTTATGCCAAGGCTGGGATGCGTGCTTTTATACCATAATTTTCTTTTCCTCATTTCCATTCATCTTCTTTCCTTTCACTTCTTTGAGATATTTCAGTTCTCTCAGGTGCGTGACGTATTGTGCTGCCAGACACATAGAGTGGATGCTTGCGTATTAAAAACAACCGCGCGTGTCTCCGACCTATCTAGTGCGATCATTAGCCTCCTGCGGTTCCTTAACTTCATCCTCTCTTCTGCGGATTGTTAGCTCCATTATATATCTGTAGGAGTCGTGTTGTGGGAAGTGTCCTCCTCGAGGTGTCCTGATGCTAGGAAGACAAGGGTGATAATCTTTGTATAATTGTTTAACATCGTGACGAGGAACTTTATTAATTCCAAATGAAATACCGTCAAATTATCGTACATGTAGATTATATAAACTACCCCATACTTATTGTACCATTACAGACAGATTCAATTATATTTTCTTCTCCACAATGTTCATGTATGTGTAATGGGATTTTTGCCCTCCTTTACATTCATTTTCTGTGCATGACGAAAATTTTCTTCTACTATATGGTATTTTCAGAAAAACCTCGAGGCCCTCTTCGTAAGCATGGCCTTTTATGGTTGCAGCTTGCTCTTACTATAAATTCGTTTTAGCATTTTAATAATTTAGAGGTTTACTGACTTAAAGCATATTTCCTTCGAGGAGAACACTTGCTTCAAAATAGTTATAAAATCCGTTGAGTGTCTTCCACCCACTCTCACCCTCACATACAAGTTCTCTCTTTATAATTTTACATTCAAAAATATGTGCAACGAATATGGCTTTAGGAGTAAATACACTTATGCACAGAAGCCTACACCTTTTGAAATTCTCTCGCGTAGGAGTAGATGGATCAGTTACAATGAACGAATATGACCTATTTGTATTGACATTGGATAGCTACGACTATGTACAATTATCAATTTAACACTAATTGCAAAAACGTGTAGCTGCCTCTCATTTAGAAGAAGAACCGAAACATTGTTCGGCAAGCGAGCTTGTTTGCTCTGTGCTTCAACAGACCAGCGTTTCGATAGAGGAAGTTATACCGTTCAATGATGTCCGATATTACACAAGGCAGCGATATCATCAAACAATCCTAGTTTCCAAGTGTTCTCTATAGTCAGGGATACCAACTTGGTAACATAATAGGGAGACCCATAAGTTCTATTTTAAAGTGAAACTTATGCTTTAAAAGTAAAATGTTTTGACAATATGTTTTATGCTGTTCGATAGTGAATTGTGTACCCTACAGAATAGTGTGTTTATTGTCTTATGCTTATATATTACCTATTCTTTTTAGGTAAATAACATCAAATAACAACTATGCATTAATGGATATATTTTAAAAACCTGCGTTTTTAGTTTACTCGCGTCGCCAAGACCACGGCAGCTGATCGTGGAAGCAGAAGGTGTCAAAAATCCTATTTATTGCCCACTTGACGTTCCATTTTATTAACCTCAAATAATCAGTATATAAGCATAGAAAAACCAACACACTATTTGTAACTAGCAAGTAATAATTCTTTATTGAATAAATAAAGCACATTTTATACCAATATATTTTAATTTGTCCGTAAAACTTTAGTTTAAACAAACAGCGAGGACTTTACACCAACCCATTTTATGACCAGGAAATTCTATCAGTCAATTCCATAGATTTATTATCGTGTTTAATGAGCTGTACTTCGCAGACCAACAGTTTGAAAAATTTAAACAGCTGTTTAAACAGGCAGTTTAAATGGGATAATTTTAAAAGCTTCATGTAATACTCAGAAACATTATGTCTAAAATGGAAATTCCAAAATAAATATTTTCGCTCTAAATTGTTTAATGGAATACGTAGCTCCAATCGTGCTATTCCCTAAATTCTATTCTATTTCAACGTATATTCTTTCCTTTTCAATACCGAGCGGGATGGTTCAGGCGTTTTCATCTGTGCCTCACATTCGGGAGGCCGTTGTTCGATTCCCGTGGCCAGCCTACCAGAACCATGAGATTTTTCTAGGGGTTTCCTGGGTTGCCACGCGAATGCTGGGTAGGCGAATTACATTCCTCGAATTTCCTTTCCCTCTATTTCATCTTCATTATAATTTCACATCATCTCTCGTCTGTGGTCTTTTTCAGGGTGGAAATGTTGGCGGGGGTATCGGCGGTGCATGGGAGGATGATGTGCTCTGAGGAAAACTATTCCACCTCCGGCAGGTCGGTTGCCGGTCTCCGAACTGGCTGCCAGCACCATTTTCAAACCACGTAGGGGAGAATATCCGTTGTCCTGGCCTATCGGGGAAGGTTTATAAGTAAAATGTAGGGACGCTGCCCTCCGCACTGTCGTGACTCCTTGGGACGGCCTCGTCCTTCTCGCACTTGGGAGAAGAAGTGCAATAGATCAAGACCGCTCGCAGTGCCGAATCCCCTACGTAGTAATCCCGATCTCCAATTACTTTCGAACACCTTATATTAATACTTTTTTCCTTGAATATTTATAAATTTCAAAACTGTGTTGCACCATTAATAAATATTTAATATATAAATATACACTAATGTAAGGAAGAAAGCAATTGTGCGTAACAGCCTGCAGGTTTCTAAAGTAATATAATTATTTTATAATTATTGTTCATATTATGCTTCCAAGACCATATTTTCTATTTTACTTCTGTTAATAATTCCAAACATTACCAATAATATTTTATAAACTGCTTTTCGTAAGGTGTATTCAAGGATATAAGTGACTGAGGTGACAGTCACCTTATAAATCTTCACAAACTACGTCAATATGTCCCAGAATTTATATTACACAATATATGAAAGAGGGCGGAGATTAGACAGCTCATACCGATTTCGCCGATTTATGACGCATTCTGGAACTCAACAACAAACCTCTCTAATGCTTGATTACTTAATGAGTGAAGGAGAAGAAGGCATGTAAGGGCAACGAGGTTACGTCATTAAAAATAAGAGAAAATTTTGGACTCCACTAATTTTTTGCAACCTTTATAAACGTTTGTGAGAAGCAAACTAATGACTAAACTGTATGAAATAAACTACTGATCAATGTGAGGGAGCAAGTATCAATATTTTGGAACTTATTGATGATACAAACACTTCTAATGACATCATTAACAAAGCCTATACTTCCCTTTTACTAAAATCCTCCTCCTCCTCCACCACCACCTCCTCCTCCTCCTCCTCCTCCTCCTCCTCCTCCTCCTCCTCCTCCTCCTCCTCCTCCTTCTTCTTCTTCTTCTTCTTCTTCTTCTTCTTCTTCTTCTTCTTCTTCTTCTTCTTCTTCTTCTTCTTCTTCTTCTTCTTCTTTCATCTTCTTTTACTTGATGTATTTAGGCTTTTGACCAGTTTGCACATCAAGAGATCGAGTTTATCCATCTTGTGCATGGATGTCCAATTCTTCTTCTAGTTTTAGGTTGGTAGTGAAGTTATGTCTGTGGTAATGTTTTGTGGCACCCTACCAGTTCTATCCAGCTATTTCTTATTTGATTTATTCTGTAGTTTAAGTTGAATATGTTTAATTATGTTCTAATACCTTCATTATGTTTTTTTATCTAAAGGTGTATATCCCGATAAGAACGTAAAAATTTAATTTCGGCTGATTCTAGCGTTCTTCTCTCTGGTCGTATACAGGTATAAATTAACATGGGAACTGCCGTAGTTTTATAGAGTGTTAATTGAGTTGTTTTTAATGTTTTATTTCTCAATGCTCTTCTTATTGTTCCACAAATGCTATGGAATCTGCTTATTTTTGTAATAATTGTATTCTTTTGGCAGAAGGATACGTTAAATAGCAGATACTTAACATTATTTACCTGTTTTACTATTTTATTACTTATTACTTTTTTTAAACCTTAATTGGTTTGTCCCTTGGAACGCCAGCAATTTTATTTTCGTGTGTGAAATTCTCATTTTGTAATCGCTGTCTACTCCTTCTAAGTTGTAGACTGACTGCAAACTGTACGGTGTTATTCATTATAAAACTTACAGTTAATGTTCTTGCCATTGTCTTATGACATCGTCAATATATATTGTGACTTTGTGGGTTCATAGAATTAAAAGTTCCATTTTCCGAAATTCTAAATGTTCTTTATTTGCGTACAAATACACTGCGTAGCAACAGAATTACATCACATATCACAACACAATCTTCCAAGGAAGATGACAATAACAGACAGCGTTCAGTTTACAACACTCTCTGCTGTTCTCTGCTTACTTCTCGCGACTCACCCACTCTTGGCGAGTCGGCACTTTCTTAAATACCTCATTCCTAAATTCTAGATATTTCCAGAACAATAAAGAAACCAAATAATCAAGATATTGCCAGAAATTTGCATTTATCTCAGTTTGTTTGTTTCGGTAAGTCTTTTATCTCAAGCGCTATGTTTATCTGCTTATGCAAGCTCGTTATCTACGTGAAACCTATCCATCTGTTGTCTTTATCTGCAGTCTCTTTTGTGTACACAAACCACGCTTCTCTCTCGGCACCGTAACTTCCGTGCTTTTTCGCCGCAACAATATGGTGAGTGAGCCGCGCATTATTGTTGCTTGCCTCTTTTAGAGAGAAAAATACTCAAATTTCAGAGGAATAGTGGCTTAAAGGACAAAACATACTGCTCGCTAAAGTATACCTCAAAAACATATGACTCCTTTACTGAGAGTGAATTGCTGTTTCTAGCCGATTTTACAAACTTTTTAGTAGAGTATACATGACAAAGTAATTCATAAACGCTTCGGAAAGATATACCTATCATATGAGTACACTAACAACGCCTGCTAAAAAGAAAATGGCGGATTCTTGTAATTAGGGCAGCGGTTGACCGTCAAAAATTTGGGAAAAATTAGAGCCACTCTTCACCCGTACAGTCAAAACGGACATATTATTAATCAGTGGTTTATTTACATTTTTGGTAAACTACAACTCGTGCAGCTCAAAATGCATAAGAGCTTTTACCATTTAAGTAGATAATGGTATTGAAACGCCCAGAAAATTATTAAAACTGTCATAAATGGCTAAATCAAGCACGAAAACTCATGAGGTGACCATGGCGTGGCGCCGGGCATGCAAGTCATACTGCTGAACGCAGAACGTGCTTTCATCCAAGTACTGCAATAGCAGAATAGGATTATGACATCTCCTGTGCCCTAACCCCTAGTGAAACAGGTTTGAGCCTCAGCATTGAAATTGTTTTTTTTATGTTCATCCGAATTTACAATAATTTAATTACAAAGTCACTTAGGGCGTGCATATACCCAAGAAGACCATCAGTTCGAGTACTTGGTTCGTAAGAGCAGTCGTGTTCAAGGAATAGAAAAAGGGTCATTCCTGCGCCACAAAATATACCAATTTGAAACGATATTTTCAATAGCACAATAATTCTACGTCTGCAAAATTGTGTATAACTTCCACGTTAAACTGAGATACTGTAATTTCCTTGTTTTTTTTTTTTTTAGTTCAAATGTGTATAAATGATCCTTATTTCAATTGCGCCTATCAATAGGTGAGTTTAAACAACTACCTACTTGCAATTCAATAATAAAGAAACATAAAAGCACCATAAAATATAAATAAAACAATTAACAGAAAAATAATAATAATTTTCCGAATAATACTTGTAAATTTGAGTATTACGGGTAAAAAAATTAGTATATCTGTACAGGAGATTCGAACCACCTTCACAGCATACAGATGACATAGCAGTTTTTGCGCTCGTTCTAATTGAGCTTTCCAGCAACCTTTGAGTTAACATGTAGTATTCGCTGGTTCCAGTAAACACTTTCAGATGTGCAAACGTGAACTAATTACGAATATACTAAAGGCGATGCGATAACATCTTTATTAGTACTAATTTCATACAGTGTTAAAGATCCATGTTAAATACGTTGGTAGAACGTAGTAATGGGGTCGATGTTTACATGTTGGAGTATAAAATGCGGATTGCATAAAACTCGAGAATAAGAGGCAGCATATATATTAACAATGCTAAGGGAATTGGAGTCTTGTTTAACACCTTCATTTATTTTAGTAAAAATTTATATTGTGCCACACCCACCTACACACAGATTTATATTGTATACATTTTAATTACTCTTATTAATGTTTTGGATAATCTCTTTTATACATAATTTCCGAACGTTTTCTTTGTAATAGTATATCGAAAACTTTGTCGTAATCAATAAATAATATATGTTAATAGATTAAATTGGCATCTCTGCTGAATGATCTGGTCTATTACAAATATGCAGTATGAACAAGAACGCTCCTTCCAAAGTCCACTTTTATTCTTTTGAAAGCTTATACTCATTAATTATATTTAATCCACCAGTCATTATTTTAGTGCATATTTTACTGCTTATAATTAATAAACATACGCCTGTATGGTTCTGCCAATCATATCTATTACCTTTTCTAAGGGTGGAATGTACTTAACCTCTCTTCCATTCCATTTGTAGATTCTCCAGCAAATATCTAATATTTCTAAAAATCTTCTTTTTATACTGTCTAGTATACATTTCAGGAGTTCAGTATTGATAATGTCTACTCAAGGTACTAAAATCCACCATTGCTTTATTCCTTCTTCACAGTTGTTTAAAACTGCATATCGTGAACAAACGATAGTAAATTTTCTTTTATGCAATTGCTATTTAATCTTAAATGCGCATAACACGTACTTCACTTACACTGGTTTATTACAAGTTATATTTGAAACACTTAATCCAGTTATGGAGTCCTAATACCTTGGCCTGAATTTTAAACACTGGTTGCTTTACAGCCATCTATGTCCTATACCTTTATGAGTCCAAGGCAATCCGTCCTTGATAGTATTTATCATGGTTAAGAATATGGAATAAAGTTCTGAATGGCTATGCAAATAAACAAGGCTGTGAATGTCATAAAATCGCGGTTTTCTTGACTTTTCTTGCTCAGTGTAATGTTATCGCAGTTCCACGGATGGCACGTCGCTTACGAGAGGTTGCGGATTTGGATTCCGTTGTACCGGCCAACCTGACCATAATTTCTTGTTTCTTTCTTTTTCGTATGTTAATAGACCTGTGTTGGAGATGGATTATGTGAATTATATATTGCCAAATTTTCCTGTCCTTAATTTTTCCCCGTAGCCGAAGGCTTCCCAACCCTTCACCTTCCGTGGTTTGGGCCTTATGGACTCATGCCATTTGGGGTATTTCTGAAGTTGCATTAGTGCTTGCGGCAGTACTACCTCTCCGCCTCACGGCTGCAGTACCTGGGTTGACGTCGGGACTCATTCCTCGGTCTCCACGTCGTCGTCGTCGGCTGCTTGCTTTACCCTTGGCTCTAGCTGCTTCTCCTGCATGGACTCTTTTTGGGTTCTCAGGGTGTTAAGGTTGAGACAACACAAACCAACGATAATCTCTGAACTGCTTTAATTTGTCCTTACACTTGTGGAACCCGGGCGCCCTTAAATAACTGCACTTTCGGCGGACATTTTATAATACATTTTACTGGACGCGGCACGTCTTCGAACACACCAGACGGATGTATACAATACACTTGACTGCAATGAGCAACAATGAGCAACAATGGGGGTTGCTACCCTCTTATATACACAGTACGGCGTCACAAGGAAAAACTAAGAGGATTTTGACCTGTGTAACGGTACAGTAAAATAGCTAGCATTCCATTCTATTGTCTGACTTCCGCCCTTTATAGACTGTCGCCCGAGAGTGTAGTCTTTCTCACGTATGTCTGCCTAAGTTCGTTACAATATTTTACATCAAAGTTTACAATTTTACTTTCACTAACATAGCTAGTTACAGTTCTCAAATTTATGTATAATTATTAAACATATTACATAATTAAATGAATAATTTATCTGAGGACCAAAGTTCCTGTTTCATGCACTGGGTTGAATCACGTTCTCTTTATGAGTTGGATTCGACCGGGAGAGGGCTAAATCTCCCTATTACCTGTTGACAGCTCAACAAAATGGCTCCCCTTTCATTTTGAGGTTTTACATATCCCCTGGGGACCTGGGACTAGGATACCTTCCCTGATCCGGATAACAAAGATATACAGAACGCAATGCACTCTCCATGCAGTTCGAAACTCCCATGTTACTTGGAGCCCTGACTTGCCAACCAGATAAAGGGTGAAATTAAATGAGATGTGACGTGAAATTTTAAGACCGAAGATTCACGGGTTGTAATTGTCCTCCCCAACATTCGTCTAGCATCCCGAGGAAAATCCATGGAACAGGAAATTCGGTCGGATTGGCATTCATGACCTTCCAAATGCGGACCACAGACGCTACCACCTGAGCCATCATGATTGTGAAAATTGTCAAAAAGGTTTTCATATTTTTGTTATTTTTATAAAGTATTATGTTTTGAAATTTCCTCTTCAAATGCCCGCATATATAATCTTTGTAGACAGAGCACGTATACTTTAAATATATTTAAAAGATGTTTTTGTAATGTTGTGCTGCCAATTCTGCGCAGAAAAAGATAATATCTCCCTTTTTCTGTGGAATAGTGGGGCAACTCATAGCCAGCCCAACTTTTACGGAAATTTTTGTTCTAAAAATTGGCACTAAATAAATATGCCCCCTGTGGTTTTATCTTTAGAATGTTAATGCAGCTTTGCCATCTTTCTCTGCCTTGAACACCTTTTATTTCTGACTTAAACCACTATTTCTCTCAGAAGCTATCAAAGTTTGAAGTTTGCTAATTCAAAACTTAAGATGACAAAGACATCCTCAGGTCTACTGCAGATCTGCTTTGATAATAATCACTTGATTGGTTATTTAAAGAAATAAATCAGTGATAAATTTTAATCAAAGTAGCTATAATTGAGAAAATATACTCTCCGTTCTTTGATAAACAAATATAATGTTAAAAAATATATTTATGTGTTAACTCAGATGCATCTGTAAAATATTTTGTTAGGCAATGGACCATAAATTTAGAAAATTGAACATATCTTTAATCTCTTCATAAATGTGGCAAAATTACGTTATCATTTTGGAAGGTTTACTGCAGCCCTTACATAATAAAAGCGATAACATGTTATAATTTCTCACAGGCTTTGTCTCAAAGCCCGATTTTCCCTTTACCCATGATTCGCTACATACATGTGCAGGATTGGTATATGAAAATCATTACTCTCCAGCAGGCAATGGCTCACATATCACCAGATTAAACAAATCCTGCGGCTAATAATAACACGCCATTGAGCTTTTCGATTGATTTCGCGGGCTTCACCTCTGACCTCAAATTACGGCAATCAACACTTCCGAATTTAACTGCAGATTTACTTTCATCGTTGTCACAAACTACTACAAATATGACCGGGTAGATACACCTAATTAAATAACATCAACCGTCTGCATTGTACTGAATATGCTGCATCGACTACCATGGAAAATACCAGGCGTGGCAGGAGGGGGTTGATGTTGGTTGTGATACGTTGAAAGATACACCGCGTTCTATCGGCTTCGTTTCGAATTAGTCAGCAGGGAGCTTTAGTGAACAAAATATCTCACTTTGATTTTCTACATTTCTTATATGTATTTTACTTTTATATGGTATACTACTTTAAATGTGCACAGTAATTATTCACTAGTATCGTACTGTATATCTTGGAAAATAATATTTACTATTCCAATCTGAATCTTCTTTATTTTTAGTTACTGAAAGTAGACCGTCTAATTTGGACCACTTAACTTTAGGCGCTAATAACTGTACAGTATATCTTCGATAGGGTCCACAACTTGTTTTAATGTATTAATAAGAGGAAGTTATAACATTAGGAGAATGTACAGATTTTAGTCGCAACCACATAATTTGCAAATTGCAATTATAATATTTTTCCTAAGGCGTGTATTTTGGACCAAGGGTGTGTAATTTGTTCTGATAAGGTGTGTAAATTGGACCGCTACATAATACATTTATAACCCATTCATGTGCTTTATCATTAGCTTTTATTGACTGAAATACACAATAACGGTTGATTTAGAACGTAAATAATCAAGTTCTTTGTCCCAATTTAAGGTGAGTTTCACTCCTTACTCCAAATTGAAATTACATTTGAAAATTCTAGCAGCTGTTATCTTGTTGTCATCAGGATGACGTCGCATGAAACCGGAGAACCAATCCTTCCTGGCAGTTTTCATATCATAGGAAAAGCGAGTTTTTAAATTATTTCGCTTTGCGATTTCATATGCCAGTTGCATAACGCCTTTTCGTGTCAGTCTGGAAAATAAAAACGTTTACATAATTAAATTGTTGCAAGGTACCTTAAAAAGTACGTGTAAATTGAACTCATTTTAACATGCCAATTTATTATTATTGTTATTATCCTCTAGGTAGAGTAATTGTTAACGTTGTTATAACATACCCATAGAACATTCTCTCCAAGTGCAAAAGATGATGCACTAGCACTTCCTCGACTTCATTTGGCAGATCTGTGGGCCGTCCAATACCCACAATGGGTGCTGGAGCCTTCGCTTTGTTGTATCTTTTTAATGTGCTTGAAGGTATTTGAAACCTTCGTGCAGCTTCATTAATGTGCGTGCCTTCTTTTATAGATTCAAGAGCTTTTCTGATATTTTCCTCTGTCCATTTACGGTACAGGCCCTTAGATTTGCGAGCTTCTCGTGTTGTCATCTGAAAAAAGATATATGCAATTTACATAGTGTGCAACAGAAATAATTATAAAAATGATCATTTACCAGAATAACTTAAGAACACTATTTTATAGTTACTGTTTATTTGAAATTTATTACCTAACTTACTTAATCCGTGTAATTTGGTCCGGACCAAATTACACTTTACATTCAGTCCAAATTACACGACACGACAAAGGTTTATGAATATCACATATCTTATAAACCTAAATTTTATTAACAACTTATATCTACGCCACACTTACCTTGATGTATTGGAGTATTCCGCATTGTAGATGTGTTTCCAAAGAAAGCTTCTAGGTGGAGCAAAACACTGTAATAAAACCGGAGCAAAATTACAGCAAAAACGTCTCAGTAAAGATCACAACCCCCCTCCAAGGTCACTGACGCTGGAATGCGGAAAACTGGGGAGAACGCTTGTAGGAAGGACTGCTCAAGATAGCCGTCTGGCTGATACTGTCATCTGTGGCCATTTTCTTAAACCGACCGTGGACCAAAATACACGCTGGTCCAAATTACACGGACTTCCCTATAGGCTGTAAATCTACTGTTCGCCATTTCCTTTATAACAATTATAGCGTAGTATCATTAGCCCAATTATATTGTGACAAATGCCTTGATAAAGTTTGTGATTCGCATTTTAAAGGTCCACAGTAAAAATTTCGTCAGCCAACCAATCAGAATCTTTCTTTCCTTTCCTCTTTGCTGTTTGGCTTCACTTAAGTCGTCAAGATGATATCGGATCGATACTTATTGCCGTAAATCTTCTTTAAGTTTTAAATAATATAAAACTGAAATTTAGCAGTAGAAAATATTGTCGCGAAGCCGTTATCTACGATAGCGCGGCTAGTGTACACAAAGAGCCGGCAAATAAAGATAGCTGAGATGAAAGATTTGCCGGCATAGATTAAGTTACGCTTCTGGAAGGTGATACATTATTCGGTTTATTTATTTTTCCGTAAAAATCTAGAATTTATCAATGAGGTATTTAAGAAGGCGACGACTCGCCAAGTGTGAGTCGCGAACAGTCGTAAGTAGTAAACAGCTGAGCTGATGTTGTAAAGGGATGTAATCAGAACGCTGTTTGTTATTCTCATCGACCGTGGTACATTGTGATGTGTATGTAACGTAATGTTGTTACGTGAGAATTGAACAGTGTATTTCTACAGAAATAAAGAACATTTGGAATATATGCAACTCGGACTTTTAATTCTCGAACCCGCAAAGTCACAATATACTACCATATATAAATAATGGTAGCAATGAAATTTGGCAGTAGAAAATATATTATCATCTATTTTGAGACACTGAAACACATATATGAGTCGACACTCTAGTATCTCAGGTATCCCACCTGCGCCGTTTTTGCCCGCCTCGGTAGCGTAGATGGTAGCATGTCTGCCTCACGTTCAAGAGGTCCCGAGTTCCAATCTCGGTAAGGGTGAGTTACCTGGATAAGGTTTTTTCCGGGGTTTTCGTTTATCCTCAAAGACGAGTGTCGGGTAACTCTAAGCTCTATGGACCCAGGGCTCATTTGAACATCATTTCACCCATTTCACTCACCGTCTGATATGACTTTACGTAGGAGGACGTAAATTACACACACAAAAAAGCTCTGTCTTTCAGGTAAGCAGATATCCATTCGTGAACGAACTTCGTTATGCTGCGAGCTACG
>CM060951.1:82724052-82749052 GCA_030765055.1 Mantis religiosa
ATTTATTGCTTTATAGATAAGGTATTTGCCTCACTTTAACGGTAGTTGAGATACATATTCGTATAATTTCATTATTGAAACATATTTTTGCAGTTTAATTAGTACAGGAACAATACTGCTTTAAAACTTGAGAGTTACAACTTTGGTAGGCTTATTTATCCACTGCGAATGTCACTTGAGAAAGCTGCACCTGGTGTAAGTTCAGCCTAGTGTGAGCGTGAGGAAAATGGGTATTTAACGGATAGTATCATTACAGAAACTAAGACCATGAGGTGTAAGTTGAAGTGGCAATGCGTACCTTTTCAGTGACAAATGGTATGTTAATTTGGTCATCTCTATGCAGAAATGACCATGGAATGTTATAACTGCACTTTTCTGACCTATATAGAACACATCGAAAAGAGAAGCAAATCTTTCCGTAGTTCTAGTTATTGGAACAGTTGAAGACGACGAGCCCGACAATGAGAAGGCGCACAACGACAAAAGACGCAGAGAGCACAAATATAGTGAGGTAATATGAAAGAACCAACAATTCCTTCTGAAGACCAGTCTGTAGAACGACAAAAGACTCAGAAGCACAGTTGCTGACAATATGGGAATTACAGGATTCAAAATAAGGTTTCACCAGAAACTAATAGTTGGCACCAGCTCGGAGAGCTTGATGATCCTATACAGCTGGGATGACCTGGGGACTCAAACTGCATAAGATCACTCTTGTCCTCCTTCCTTCTAATGGCGCTTACATTGACAGTAATGTGATTAAATTTTGGAGGTAATTAGTCCACTATAAAATGGTGATGTAATGTTTTAAAGCTATATGAAACATATGAGCTCTTAAAATAAGACCTGAAATATGTGCTCTTTCTCCAGGAAGAAACTGTAACAGTATTTTTTAGTAGTGTTCGAAGGAATAATAAATATATAAAAATGTATGTAGTTGTGTGATTGGCCGAAGTAGTAGTGGTATCACGTGGTGTGATGACGTGTCAGTGAATCGGCCAATCACAAAATAAAGTGGGAATCACTATGGGGACAAGAAAATCAATAATCTAGAAAAGTGTTAGAATCTTGTGTCTTGCTGGAGAACGAGGAAGTTGACTTAAGATGTTACGATCATTATAATTCTAAAATATGAATTAAATACAAAAGTGTTATATTCAATATTCGCAATATAAACAAGTGCATTATGCAATTAAACAATATATGGTTAATCTAATTCAATCACCAAGAAGTAAAAGTTAACATGCAACGATTAAGATGGAAAATCATGATTCTGGAGTGAAAGAAAGTATTATACCGACCGCCATAATGATGAACGAAAATAATCCCGTTACAAATGGCGCAGCAACGTGTGGGGCTCGAATAGGATAAAGAAGAGGAGATCGTGCATCGTGCAGCTCCGTGGGAATTTAAAAGGAAAGAAGAAAGAAGAGAGAAGAAAGAAAAAAACGAGAACTGGTTTAAGTGAGTGAAATTTAAAAAAAAAAAAAAATAATAATAATAATAGTAGTAGTAGATTTATGTTGTTAAGAAATCAGAAAATAGTTAAAAAGATGGCGAGTAGAAAAGAAATAATAGTGGAAGGAGAAGTTACTGATAGTGTAGGAATGAATAGGGAGGATGCAAGATTAAGCATAGATAATGAGTCAATGTTGGAAAGAATAACAAGAATGTTAAGTAATTTAGATTCTAAAATAGAACAAAATGCAAATGATTTAAAATCAGAAATGAGTAATTTAGATTCTAAAATAGAACAAAATGCAAATGATTTAAAATCAGAAATGAGTAATTTAGATTCTAAAATAGAACAAAATGCAAACGATTTAAAATCAGAAATGAGTAATTTAGATTCTAAAATAGAACAAAATGCAAATGATTTAAAATCAGAAATGAGTAATTTAGATTCTAGAATGAAAGATGTAAAATCAGAAATGAGTAATTTAGATTCTAAAATAGAACAAAATGTAAATGATTTAACTAAGAAAATGAATGATTTAGATGTAGGAGTAAGACAGGAACTAGCACAAAATGTGAGTAACTTAGAAATTAATTTATTACAGAAGTTAAAACAGGAATTAAAATCTGAAATTTCACAGGAGATTAGAGAAGGGAGAAAAGAGTGTAGGGATAATATGGAAAGGCTTATGCAGATCATAGAGATTAATAAGGATGAGAATAGAAAGGAAGTCAATGAGTTGAGAGAGATAATTCAGGAAACTAGGTTAGGTCAGGACATTGTGAAACAAGAAATAAGAATGGAATTAAACAAAGAGTTAGAAACATTTAGGATACAACAGGCAGAAATAACACAAAAACAAAGAGAAGAATTAGGAGATCAAGTAGAACAAAGAATCAATGTAATTTGTTCTGAAATGCAATTACAACATGATGAAAGTAAGATACACCAAGAGGAAATAAAGTTACAAATTGATGAGATAAGTAAAGCAAAAGAAGAAGTAATTTTGCAAATTAAAGAGGTAAAAGAACATTTTGAAAAAGAAAAGGATAACTTAGGAAAACTGACACAAGTTGTAATTGCATTACAGGCTGGAAAAGTAAATAACGGGAAAGAAATGTCTAGAATTACAAATATAAACGATTGTGACTTACCAGGTGAATTAAGCAATCATCAGAAGTCTAGTGATGTAGTAAGTGAATGTAGTGATTTTGTGAGTCCAGATAATGATATTAACTATCACAGAAACACACAAAACATGTCCTCACACACACAACTCCACAGTCTAGGTCAAAATGAATGTGTACATTATTCACTAAATGATATTAGTCCACCAAGTTTTGATGAGGAATCAGGTGATAATCCAAAAGTATTTCTTAGGGAATTGGAAGAATATTTCCGTATTAAGAGAATTCCCAATGAATTTCGGATGGTAATAGTAAAACGCTGTTTGAAGAAAAATGCTCTTGAGTGGTTAAGGTTAACTTTGGCTTCACATGAAACATACAGTACTTTCAGAAATCTGTTTATAAATAGATTTTGGGGACCTGAGAGACAAAGAAGAATAAAAGTTGAGTTAGCAACGGGTAGGTTTGAGTTTAAAAAAGGGATTTCTATGACTGAATATTTCTTAAAATTAGCAAACAAAAGTAAGTTGATCAATCCCGAAATTTCTGAGACAGAAATTGTCAACATGCTAATACGTCATTATCCACCACATATCAGAAATCATTTAATTGTGGCTAAGCCTATCGATTTCTCTGATATGATTGAATTATTATCCGAATTTGAAGCACATAACCTCATTAATGATACTACATCCTGTGATGGTAATTATAATAACGTCCATATTGAGCGAGGAAGAAATCGACAGGAATCACAACCTACAAATAATAGGAATAATAGGACGAGTTTAAATTGGGGCGGGGCACCCGTGAGAAATCAAAGATTTGAAGGAAGAGGTTATGATCCTAGACGAACTTATGAATCTGTAATTCCCGGAACAGGAAGTGGAGTTCAAAATAATGTGCAAAGGAATTATCATAACAATCAGTCGACGAGAATTGGAAGAAATGATCAAATAAACCATGTAAGATTTTATCGAGGAAATAATCAGCGAATAAGTAATTTTAATAGGGGTAGAGGTACTAGTTTATTTAGTGCAAATCAAAGAGATTTTAGGGGTGTGAGATTTGAAAGAAGTAATCAAAATGAAATAGTCGAAAATACACAAAGCACAGAGAATGATGCGAATATAAACGATAGCACCAACCTAACCAACAATGAAAGTATTAATTAAGGGCCGAATAGGTGAATGGAATTTCAATTTCATTACGTTGGTAATTCCACATTTGGCAAGAGATGTAATTGTGGGTAATGATTTATTATATGAATGGCAAAGTGTATTGAATTTCGAAATGCATGAAATGAAGGTTAAGACAGAAAATGATTTATTAGTAATAAAATTATTGGAAGAAGATGGAAGAAAAGAAGAGAACAGGGATAATACAAATAATGAAAGGTTTTTTGTGGAAAATATACTTTTGCAAGAAAATGGTAATATTGAATACGATGAAAATGAAAATTGTGGGAAGAATTTCATTATTGATGGATTGCAAAATAATGTAACTGACCTTGAAAAGCATTGTTGCCAATTATATACAATACAAGATAAGAACGGCGGAAGCCAAGTGGAAGAAGAAATAGAATTCCAGAGAATATTACAAGTAAAGTTAGAAAACACATACAATTTAGACCAAGCGAGAAAAGAACAGTTGAAATTGTGTATATTAAAGAATAGAAAAGCCTTTAGTTCAAAACCTGGACTGTGTAACAAATACACACACACATTTAAAGTGAATGATACTGCTCCCTATACACATAAAAGCCGACCTTTACCCATAGCTATAAGACAAGCATTTCTAGAAGCAAGTGTGGATACAAGAGATTTGTAATCAACGGAGTACTTATTGTTAAAATAGTTAAATAATAAAACATGTATATTATTGTTAAATGTCAATATATTGTTGTATTTTAATTAATGTTAATTTATTGTTGTGTTTTATGTTTGTGTAATAATGTGAAATTGTTGTTAAATGTTCATTTATTATATTTTATCCAATGTAGGTATATTATTATATTTTATGTATGTTGTATTGATGTTGTGTAATATTGGTGTAAACAAAATTGTTAATTGGGGCTGTTCTTCGAAATATATGGAAACAGATTGTTAATTGTTAATTCCTTTATTTGGTTATTTTCCATATATTTCGAAGAAGGGCATTTGTAACAGTATTTTTTAGTAGTGTTCGAAGGAATAATAAATATATAAAAATGTATGTAGTTGTGTGATTGGCCGAAGTAGTAGTGGTATCACGTGGTGTGATGACGTGTCAGTGAATCGGCCAATCACAAAATAAAGTGGGAATCACTATGGGGACAAGAAAATCAATAATCTAGAAAAGTGTTAGAATCTTGTGTCTTGCTGGAGAACGAGGAAGTTGACTTAAGATGTTACGATCATTATAATTGTAAAGAAAAATTAATAAGATTCGAAAAGTGTTATTCAATATTTATAATACAAAAGAGTGAATCGTAGTTTATATTATATAATTAAATAATATATAACAAAATTGGACTCATCTAAATTTTATTTTCACCAAAAATCCGCGTCCACACCTTAGAAAGATCTCATGACTCTTATTAGATTAAAACTTGACTTGGATATTACAAAGAAGTTGGCGTGATTCTTATTGGAAGAAGAAGATCGAAAATAAAATCCCGTTACAAAACTACCCATTATTTTTGCGATATTTAATATCGTATGAAGCACATATTAATATGGGAGCTTCTTCACGCTCCGTTAACTAAATAAATTGGACATTCCTCACCTCCTCACAGGAAGAGGAATAAATATTATATAAAGTGTTGTTTTAGTTAATATATATGCACCATTAGTCTCAAACAAGCACAAGAAAACGGTTATGCTTTTACAGTAAAATCATGCCATTTCTATTACCACAATTTTATACTTGCTGGGAATTTTAGCAGTATGTCTCGGGCGGTAAACTGCACTAGAAAGTATCATCAACATATCTCCTAACTATGATATAAATGTGTGACATACAGGTTCAGACACATCCAGGAGTGCGCCTTACCTATTTTATTGGAAGCTTCTCTGCAATGTTGAACCGCATACTCCGTATTCCGAGAATCTTACAGAACCAAATTCAAGCGGCTGAACAGATACCCATAGCATTTAGTAATCATGAAGCTGTCAATCTTCATATAGATTCGCATTTCTACTTCATTCCACATAGACGCTCCTGTTGGAAACTGAATGTTAATTTAATGAATGATTGTAATGTACTTGCCAAATTTGAAGCAGCGTGGATGAATTGGAAATTGCGTTTGCGATGTTTCCACTGCTATGTAGAATGTTGTGAACAAGACCAATGTGTTATATTAAACCATTAAAACGTAATGTCAATAATAATTTATTTTGTGTTTTTCTACCTAATTAAGCAGAAATTAAATTAGTTTTTAAACAGTATTCGCATGAAAATCTCGAAGATGTCCATCTTTACTATTTTTTTATTTTCGCTGGAAATGTGAATTCCAAGGTAATTATCAACCAAGAGTAGCAAGGAGCTTCTGGACCGACCCAATCAAAGTTATATTTTTCAGTATAAATCTTAAAAGAACTTAGATGTAGAGCTAAACAGCGCATAAGATTTGAAAGGATAAATCTACATGTATAACCGAATTGCAAAAGAGACATTAGGAAAATATGATTTTACAAGTCAATACGGATAGGGCGAATATCTAGCATGAAGTTAGTAATGTGTTTTCGTTCTTGTTATACTTTGGTCAATAAGCCGGATAGGAGAGATGTTCTACTAGAAAACTCGAATCTTCAATCTCCAAAGTAATATCGGAAGAGAACACTGTCATAGAGCGGCACATCTGAAAAGCTGAATTTGCAATGAAACATAAAATATTAAACACCATGATTACTGATCCACTTCATCGTTAAATTGTGATTCAACATTAGCCAAAGTAATCAGTTCCTTGCTTGATTAATTAAAGGCTGCATTAATCGAGATTATCGTAGCACTAATGTTCACTTAGCTCACTGTTGCAAACTTATTGGACAACAAAATTCACGCTGAATAGCCCTGCATTGTCAATTCAGTATTTCGTGGTCATACGACGCACATTGTCTGGGCGACGTCTTCAGTTGCTTGAGTGCTCCCTTGCGCAGCTATGACAATGAAAATTGTTATAAAAGTAAGAAACTTTTCGACTGCAAATGTTCCCAAAGTCAGAAATATAGGTTCTGGAACCTACCAATAGCACAAAAACACAGCAGTATTTCCTGGATTTTGTTAGATACCTCGAGGAGCATAGCAATATACCCACGCCGACAACCGGCGGGGCAATGTTTATTCATCATTTTTCAGAATTCGTTGTTTTATATTAGCTATAGCCATACACGATACATTGAAAATTTAAAGGAATTTATAGCTGACACTTGTACGATGGGCTACATTTGGACATGAACCCCTGTTTAGCTATTTTATTCTCACATATGATTCTTAGAGACAGATGAATATGTACTGAGCGGGAGGCCGCTGACAGAAGCTTGCCAGCAGTAAAGTTCTTGCACCTCTGAATAGGGCGTGTATGTCTTTTAGTATGGTACCCTGGCATGAAGCGAGCTGCAGTTACTTGGAGGCACTTGCCATTCCGCTGCTGATGTTTATGCTAGGATGCTGCTCCCTCACTCTATCGCTCATTCAAAGGCTGTAGCTTCCGGGCGGGACTGTATGACACGTATGACAGCAACTAGTTGCCCTGCAGCAAACTATGTGTACATATCAGCAATCGATTGGTGTGCACTTCTGCAAATGTGAATACAATTTATAACGTCTGGCAGGTGAACTTTATAGCTTTGAATATGAGAATTGCTTGAAATGCAATATAACTGCTGTAGCATTAAAAGATTCTGAAAAATTAGGAAATGAAAAACAAGTATTCACGTCATCTACATTTTACCTGTACTATCTCTTATCCAATCTTCATTCAAAATAAGCAATTCACAGCCCATTCGCAGAAAATTAAAATTATATTTTTTCATCATCATCATCATCATCATCATCATCATCATCATCATCATCATCATCATCATCATCATCATCATCATCATCATCATCATCATCATCATCATCATCATCATCATCATCATCATCATTTATTATCAAAAGCAAGGTTTGGCTCCCATGACACGTTTCGTTCCCTTTAGAATTCCTGGATCCAACATAATCTAAAACGACCAACATTTTTGTACCTCTTGGACTGAAGTTGATGGCTCTTTTTGTTATACGGGATGCATACATTCTCTCCAGATGTTCCATCCAGTTCTTTTGACTTGTTGAATCTTTTCAGTTATATTTCTATATTTATATCGCTATCAGAGTTTCTTATATGTTCCGTCCGATTTGCATCTAAACTTATCATAAAAATTTCTTAGATATTTCTGATGCTTCTAGGCGATTTTTTACGTTTTGTGTTGGTATCCAGGTTTTGCTCCATACAGATGTTGATTTTTCACCATGAAAATAAATATTTTAAGTACATGAAGACCATAAAAAGAGAATAGGGAATATCAGGATTACATTTTTGAAGAGAGCCAAGTTAAAATTCGGGCTAATTTATTCAAGAACTGTACGACAAATGAAAAATAATATTATGCAATTTGAGTGGCAGTTACTCAAGTATGTATATTTAGCAACAGAAGAATTTTACCTTCATTGTGGATTGATTAACAATATGTGGATTAATGGCACCGAAATAGAAGAATGGGAAATCGCACAATATAAAAGCCACATAATTAAAGTTATCTGACATATTAAAATAAATAAACGATTTTCTACTACTTATAGCTTACCAATATTTATATATTAAAACACAACAAATTGGACTTTTAATTCACATTATCGAAAACTAATCAACATTATTTGGTTTTAGTTTCATTCATTGCACTTTGCCCCCATTTTTTGAAATTTCGTTTACGGTTTCACTAAAGCAATAGGAAAACTTGAAATCCTAACACTGTCAATAATTCATTTACATGATTGACACTGCATCTTCTTTTGTTTGATGTCAACGTTCCCCCTAATATTCAAGTACAATTTCAGTGATGTATAATACAGCATGCTTTTTTTATTCGTGTTTGATACCGTGAAAACTGTTAGTATTACCTCGCTTTTGACAAAATACTGACATTTTCTTTTCTCTCTTTTTTGTGGTCTTTTCATAGTATTAAAATAACCATTATTATATATCCTTTTTGTTTTTGAAAAATAAAGGTTAATTGTGGAAATTTTTAACGGCTTCGGTTGGTATTAATTATAGTAATTATGTGAGTTATTTATGTGCATACATCCAGCACATGTACGTCCTGGAGTTCAGATTACATGAAACCATTTAATTGTGATGAAATATAGATAGTGAATTACAAATCCTACACAACATTTTCTTTATTCATTACAGAAACATGTCTGCCGATTATCTACGAACAATTCATTTTACATCCTGCCTACTTCATGCTAACCAAGATAAACATTTACAGAAATGTTTTCTTTGGCTATAAGGAACATACAGCAGACTGAACGGGCAGTTAAAAACTTTTGAAAGTAAAACATTGTATGCTAAGATCCAATCTTCATTCTTTCCATATCTACGAGAAACAAATTCAAAATACTAACAACAATTATTAACTAAGCTTCAACGACACATGTACTTTTATGGATCGTTTTATTAATTATACTAGTATCGTGAACCTGCTATTTTAATTAAAACCTTGCAGAACTTTCTCAGAATAATAAATAAATAAATGAATGAAGGAAGGGATGAAGAAATGAAGGAATGAATGCATAAATGGATGAATTGATGAATAAATAAATAAATAAATAAGTAAATAAATAAATAAATAAGTAAGTAAATAAATAAATAAATAAATAAATAAATAAATAAATAAATAAATAAATAAATAAATAAATAAATAAATAAATAAATAAATAAATAAATAAATAAATAAATAAATAAATAAATAAATAAATAAATAAATAAATAAATAAATAAATAAATAAATAAATAAATAAATAAATAAATAAATAAATAAATAAATAAATAAATAAATAAATAAATAAATAAATAAATAAATAAATAAATAAATAAATAAATAAATAAATAAATAAATAAATAAATAAATAAATAAATAAATAAATAAATAAATAAATAAATAAATAAATAAATAAATAAATAAATAAATAAATAAATAAATAAATAAATAAATAAATAAATAAATAAATAAATAAATAAATAAATAAATAAATAAATAAATAAATAAATAAATAAATAAATAAATAAATAAATAAATAAATAAATAAATAAATAAATAAATAAATAAATAAATAAATAAATAAATAAATAAATAAATAAATAAATAAATAAATAAATAAATAAATAAATAAATAAATAAATAAATAAATAAATAAATAAATAAATAAATAAATAAATAAATAAATAAATAAATAAATAAATAAATAAATAAATAAATAAATAAATAAATAAATAAATAAATAAATAAATAAATAAATAAATAAATAAATAAATAAATAAATAAATAAATAAATAAATAAATAAATAAATAAATAAATAAATAAATAAATAAATAAATAAATAAATAAATAAATAAATAAATAAATAAATAAATAAATAAATAAATAAATAAATAAATAAATAAATAAATAAATAAATAAATAAATAAATAAATAAATAAATAAATAAATAAATAAATAAATAAATAAATAAATAAATAAATAAATAAATAAATAAATAAATAAATAAATAAATAAATAAATAAATAAATAAATAAATAAATAAATAAATAAATAAATAAATAAATAAATAAATAAATAAATAAATAAATAAATAAATAAATAAATAAATAAATAAATAAATAAATAAATAAATAAATAAATAAATAAATAAATAAATAAATAAATAAATAAATAAATAAATAAATAAATAAATAAATAAATAAATAAATAAATAAATAAATAAATAAATAAATAAATAAATAAATAAATAAATAAATAAATAAATAAATAAATAAATAAATAAATAAATAAATAAATAAATAAATAAATAAATAAATAAATAAATAAATATTGTCGATGAAAGTATTCTGAATAGTTATGGTATACGTGAATGATATTTTGTTTTATCTGAATTTTTGTTTTTTAGTAACATCATATCTTAATTACTTAGCTAAGCTATGAAGCTTGCTAATGACCTCATAACAGACACTTTACATTGTAAAGTAAATACTCATTTGTTAAAGTTTGAAAAGAATTAATGAAAATGTAGCTTAATTGTTACAAATATTATAATAAGGTTGTTCAAAAAGAGTATTCTATTTCATGTTTTGGAGACAAACATTTACGAATTACTTTAATTACTCACTTCATTATCAGTGGAAGGGGAAAACAGGAAACGGATTCCATAGGTCAAGCGAAGGTCCTTAAATATTGGCCTTGAAGTTATTTAATCTGTTCATCCAATGCGATTAGTTTCACTCACATTGCTTTCTTTACTCACTCTTGTACAAACTACTCTTGCAAATGAAATGTATAGTGTTTAACGTCCGCTTTTATTATATGCGGCACTGCAGGCTTTGACATTGATAATACTTGAAATGAAGATGGAGTACCGATGGAGAAGGCGAAGATACCGGAGAAAAACCGCCCCAGCGCCTTATTGTCCACCCTAACTTTGCGATCGCCTGGGATCGAACACGGGCCGCGTTGGTGAGAGTCGAGTTGTCTAACCACTCAGTCACGGCGCGGCCCATTCTTACAAATGTTTATTTTTTCTGTTCCATGTTAATCAGTAATTTGTAATTTATTGTAATTTATTTCTCATCTTTCCCTTTACAACATCAAATGGAAATACAAAATCAAGATTACAATTATAAAATCCATACTGAAAAAAACATATATCCCTAAATGCTGAAAATCCTATCATGTTGCTCACCATTGAATAATAATTCGGTCCCCATACACCTAACCATAGGTTTTTGTATATTGGAGGCCCTCTACTCCTTTTTACAGATTTTGCCATTTCACTTATCCCACTCTAGATTTTTCTCTTAATTGTTCTTAGCCATCTCTCTTTAACTTTCCCTATATAATTCCCTATATTTCTCCTGTTCTTTTCCCCTTTTACTGACAGAATTTTTCTAATTACTACTTCACCCCCCAAATTGTCCCATTTACGTAGCCAAGCCTGCTCTCTCCATATCTTTGTTTGACTACAATTTAATATACAATGGAAATCTGCATTCTCTTCTCCACACAATGGACATTTATCTAGCTCCCTCTCTTGACCTATACCTTTCAAGTTTCTCACTCCTGTTCTCGCCCAAGCAAAACCTTCTCGCCCTAACTTACTACATATATCTATATATCCTTCCCTCCCCCAGGTTGTTTTTATTTCTCTATATAATCTTAGTGAGCTTTTGTCACTTGTATTGGCGAAAATGTCTTGTCTGTCAATATTTTCTAATCTTAACTTCTTTCCAGAAGCCTCGATACCCATACTCTGCATTTATCCAATAATGACCCATATCTATCTGTTTCAACACGTCGTTCATTTTATGCGCCCAAGACCCACCCCAGTTACTTCTGTTTTCAATATGAAAACATTCTTTAATAATATTTCCATCTTCCAAATTTGTGGTTCTGTATAAATATTTCATTGCCCTTGACAAGATTTTAATTTTAGTAGAATGCCTGCTAGTTCCAATTGTGCTGCCACATTAGGTGATGCTATCGGTAATCCCAGTATATATTTACCAAAGGATCTATGCACTCTACCAGTCTCTCTCCAAGCCTCAGTCTCTCTCCCCAAACCTCTAATCCATGTAACATTCTACTTTCTACTAATGCTGTATAAATCCTCTCCAACCATTTGACATTTATATCTGGCAGTTTACTGTAGCATGATCTTATTAACCTCATGGCCATTTTACCTTTTGCCACAGACATTTTTTTTTTTGTTCTTTCCAGCTACCAACTGAACTCAAACTTGTCCCCAAATAATCAAATCTCCTTACTACCTCTATTTCTCTTCTATTAACCTCCCATTTCTCATCCTGTATCCTTTTTTGAAGGCCATAATCTTTGTTAATCATATATATAAGTAGAAATTTCTTATTGTATACTTCTTTGCAAGAGCAAGAGGAGTATTAGAACATAGTAGGTTTCACGTGATAGTCAAATGCCTTAAACTTGGTCGGCATTTGGTGATTTTGAAATTCCGTTCCTTTTGCCTAGCTAAGTGATAAAATCATAACTTCCAATTTGGAATGAAAAAAACTATGAATGAGAAGTAGGTATAAGTCTAGGTGGATCAGTTAGGTAAGTGCTGGCCTACTGATTCGCCGGCCCAGACCGATGGTTTTTAAACGTGTTTTGAAATGACAACTCCATACTATTAACTTTACTGGACATAGAACTCCTCTAGCGTACCGGCAGAACTGATGTGAAACTGCAATTGACAGCATTGTTAGCAAGAAAAAGGCTTATTTAGTGGAAAATGGAAACCAATAACAAGGAATATATCATAAACGGGGAGATCACCAGAAAAACAAACATAAATTGTGTGCTCTAACGATATCTTCATTTTTGTGTAGTAAAATCTTGCGGTTTATCAGTTAGGTAAAGGTCATCCAGAAACATGACAACTTCAGAGGAAATTACGAGAAAATTCAAGATGTACGTCTCATTTATAGTGACAAAAATCTTAAATATACGTATTTTCGTCAGCATCGAGTGCTGTTTTTGAGGAAATCAGAATGTTCGAAAATTTCCACGTAAAGCGTAGTTTGGGGTAAGGAGACTTTTCTTGAAAATTTTCGTGATATCATGGAAGATACAGAACTTAAATATTTAATATACTTAAAAAGTTCTATTGTTCATAAACTGATAGTGGGTTGATAAACGCACATACACGAATACGGCAACAATTAAACACCATATTTTCTCTGAAAATTCCATAAAATTTCGACGTTTTTCGTACCTGTCTTAGCAGGAAGTCGTTCATGTGTAACAAAGTAGCACACAATGGCAACGCTGATGGCATAAGCGATAGTCACATCAACTTCATTGGAGAAGGATTCTGATGGAACATCTTCGTTCTTGGTGAGGTATGATGCCACTATGCGGACTGTCGTTCATATGCCTGGACCTAAAATTCAACAAGGCAATATTTCGCGAAGGAAGTGGTCGCCGTCCTGTTGCCATCATGTTAGGTGAAAAACATATTGAATATCGCAATCACTTTTCAATTTCCATCAGTTCATGTAGTACACATTTCCATGCAATTTTCCGTATGTGCAGATCTTTGCTCAAAATTCCGAATGGTCCGTTTCTCGAAGCACTTTCGCTTTCCAAGTCAAGTAACGGTCATTTCCGATCCCTCCAGCACGTTCGCGATTATTGCACGTGTTACATCAGTCCGCACACTCACAGATCGTCCAGAGACCTGATCACTGGTTGCCACCGGCCCTCGTTGAAGCGCTCTTATTCACTTCGCAACCGTCCAGTGTGGAAGGACATTATTCCTGTGGTATTCTTTGGCTTTTCTTTCATGGAAAACGACTATTTTGATGTATGAGCGCTGCACGACACGAGTTATATCCGCCTCACGTGGCAGTAGCCTAACAATTGCTGGTCCTCGTAACCATGGTCGCTAGAGCGTCTCTCTCTAGATTTTACCGCCTAGAGAGTCGCGGGTTCGACTCCACCTTGGGTATGTTTCTGTGCATAGTGTATATCTGTGAAACTACAGAAAACAGACACTAAAACAAACTGATTTCACGTTACTCTGTGTGCTGTTAGCGATACACTACACTCAGAGCCCTCTGTTGTTGCGGACATATTATATGACAGCATATCTTTTATCTACATGTATGAATTCCTCCACCCGCGCAGGTATTTTCACAAACACACATAGTTGCCATGACTTAGGTGTTCCAAACGTAGTATGTTGATACTTTTTCCATTTAAACGTTTGTTTTACAAGGGGAATTTTCTTTAAATTCTTCGTATGTTATTTTTCAAATATACTGAACTTAAATGCCAAGTATGCTACGTACCTCCTTTCGTGTTTTATTTTTGCTGTTCACAGTCACACATATACACATAACGCCAGCAATTTTATGTAAATATGCATTCATGATCAAGGATCTTAAAATATGTATCTCTAGTGATATACTGACACGATATTTTTTTTAATGAAATACAAAACTTCCTCCTATTGCTCTAAGTAAGTGGTAGTACTACTAAGCGATAGTTTAATATCGCTACGTACCAACACTGAATTACTTAAACGTTGTTTGGGAAATATATTAAGAAAGCGCTTTAGTATATTTTTATTGAGAGAACTCCTGGAATTTCATTATAATGTTTAAATACCTGTATTTCGTTAAGATTTGCAAGAATACGTGCACGTGAATGTGCTGATCAGTAATTAGTTGTAGAGAGAGTCGACATGAAAAATTCAATGCCATGGCCGGGATTTGAACTATGGTTCTCCTGGTTTCCGTCCAGTCACTCTTACCCATCGACATTCTATCGTGACATTTAGTTCTCCAATCGACTCATATTTTGCCGGTAAAGCATCTCGTGTCCGAGATACACCGTTTGTGACGACTTACTGTCGTAAGTACTTTAACTTAAATAACACGAGATTAATGCTGAAGGCTGGAACTTAAAAACTTACAACAGTATGTCGCCACAAACGGTGTATCTCGAATACGAGAGCCCCTAGTGCTTTATCGGGAAATTATGAGTCGATTGGAGAATTTAATGTTAGGGTGGCACGTTGGTTATGGTAGCTCAATTGGTAAGAGCGACTGGACGGAAAGCAGGAGATCCTTGGTTCAAATCCCGGCCATGGCATTGACATTTTCATGTCGACCCTATATATCCAAAAACTTAGCCTATATAGGGCTAGTGTGAAGAAATGATCAATTTCCGACATTTAACTTAAGTAATTAGTTGTGCTTGATTTATATGGTTATTGTCTTAATGACACAGTCAAGTTATTATAGCTGAGAAGAGAAATAGATTGTTTGCGCTATGCAATAATTAAATATGGAGATAAGTATTTCGTAATGAAATATTATCTAAAGTAAATATTTTGTTTGCATTTCGAAAGGTGGAAGCTGAACTAGCAAGACCGAATTGCTCGAGGTTTTAGTGGTTTATATCGGAACCAGATCATTAATTCCGTAAAAGTAGGTCACTTTAACCTTAAATGTTTGTTTTTGTATGAGAAAGTAATTTCCTTTGAGTAATACATAGAAGCTGATGTTATAGACAGTGAATGTAATAAGTATTAAATTGTAATATTATTTTGTAACAAACTTCACTTATAGGGTATAATTATAATTGTGAGGATGCAGTTGAAGCATTTGTGAAACTAATCCTAGCGCTCTAATACTAGCGCTAAAGCTTTTATAATTATGCAACAAAATAAGTGATGTTTGTTATAAAGCATTTATCATGATTGTAATATTTACCTTTAATAATTTTAATTATTATAGATTTGGATGTTTCGTAGATTTCCCTGGTGAGTAGTTGATTATTGATTGTTTAGGTTTTCTCAATAGTTTCCTAGTTTCTCTTAGATCACACTAAATCCCTTTCTTCGCTCATTGACAGAAAAGTCCTAGATGTGGGCTTTGTCTCCCAGTTCCCAATTTTACAGTCTGCTGTCATTTGCAGATATTTCACTTGAATTATTATAACTTAACTTACATTATATGTAATTACTTATAAAACTAGCATTAAAATGAAACATTTGATGGTCCATTCTGAATCTGAGACACGGATTTTTCGGTTCCATACGTTTGGAGATTTTAACGTCGTGCCAGCATGTAGCCAAGGTAGCTCAGTTGTTGGAGCAGCTGGAAATCAATATATCCGAATTCAAATTCCAGCCTCCATGGCATTATATTTACCTACCTTTTCAACCTGGTTTTACACATGTGTGAAAGAGTAATTATAAAACAATGAAATACATGATTATATTATATATAGCCAAGCGAACTGGCTCCACGGTAACATATGAGGCTGGCATTCCGGAGCTTCTGGGTTTGATATGCCAGGTTTCCGCTGGAGGGGAGTTTCTGAACCACACTGCTGCGGTTTGGGCAGGTCGCTATGAGCGCCTCCCATCCAGTAAATTTTAGGGAAGTACATTGTCCGTTCTTGCAGCTAGTGTGACTTCTGCATTTCCTTCGTCTCATCCGCCTCCCGGTGCCTAATTGCGAGTAGAGATGCTTTGTCTACCCTCTGTTACCTTATCAACTTGCATCTATGTTGTATGTAGCACTACAATACACTGAGTTAAGTTTTAACCACAAATGTTAAATGAACATCTTTATTCTGAAGGAAAGCATTAGGATATCTTGGATTAGCATTAAACTTGTCGGTATAATACAGAATGTCCCTAAAGTCACTATCCATTTCAATGAAAACACAATAGTTTGTTTCTTTTCTTTTCAGATACTGATGTCTTAGTGTAAGATGTTTAGCACAGAAGAACGGGTTGCTATTGTTTGTGCACGGGTACGCGGATTGTCGTATGAGGACGCCAGAGCGGAATTTACCCGTAGATTCGACAAACCAGCTCCATCAAGGGCACACATTCGTCTGCTTGTGAACAAATTTAAGCCTACCGGCAGTTTGTGTGATGAGACACGTCCTAGACGACCACATGTCTTGGCAGAAACAGTGCAGCAGGCTCAAATTGCCAGTGATAGGAGTCCGAAGGCATCAATTCGACTCAGTAGGGAATTGAACGTCCCTCGCAACACAATATGGAAAATTCTACGTTTCACTCTTCGAAAACGTCCGTATCACATTCAAGTTCTGCACCATCTTGAGGACAAGGATTTCGCCTGTCGTCGTGCAATGTGTTATGACCTCCTGGAATGTAGAGAATGAGAATTTAATGGGCAACATTTTATTCTCCGACGAAGCCACTTTCCATGTTTGTGGGAAAGTGCACAGACACAGCAGCCAAATATGGGCATATGAAGAATCACATGAGGTATCCGAGTGGGAACGTGATACGCCGAAAGTCAATGTTTGGTTGGGTATGACAAACGCAAAACTGTATGGCCCATTTTTCTTTGCCGAAAGGTCCATAGCAGGTAACATCTACCTCGACATGGTAGAACTGTTCCTTGAACCGCAGCTTCAAGAGGATGGCATACTGGATACAGTTGTGTTTCAGCAAGATGGTGCGCCTCCACATTTTGCAAACATCGTCCGTGATTACCTGAACAGAACCTTTCCAGGGAGATGGATAGGCAGAGGTTCACCTCGTATATGGGCTTGCCGTTTACTGAACCTTACTCCTTTAGACTTTTTTGCATGGGGATACATCAAATCTAAAGCGTACACTAGCAAAGTGAATGGTCTCCCTGAGTTACGGAATCGTATTAGGGAAGCAGCAGGTCGAATTACGGTTGACATGTTACAGTCTACATTTTGTTCCACTACTGAAAGATGGCTATGTGTTTTGAGCTAGATGGAGGTAATGTAGAAGGGCACTAGAATATGTGTAACACTTCAAAATGATATTTATTTTTCAATCACTGTCTTCCTTCATTGAAATGGATAGTGACCTTAGAGACACCCTGTATGTAGTACTTTTACATATCCCAGTGTTTGTTTATCTCTGTCGTTCTGATACGTTCTGATCTGACTGCTTCTAAAATATGTATATCTAATTGATGAAGACAAAAGCAGGAATAATTAAGAAACCCAAGGTGGCTCTTGCATATAACGGCAAATTTGTATGTAAACCTAAAACAGAAATGAATATAATGACATATACTGCTGATAGAGGCAGTTAAAAATTGAATACGATTATTGCAAAAGTATACATATAGTTTGTAAACGTCTTCCTTTTAAATTCGACAGTAAGACATTCCTTATATTTCTTAATATACGTTGGTACTCTTCCAGTGTATGGTAAGGTAATGAATATTTTCATCTGTCAGTGCTACGTTCTTTACGCAGTCTTTTCTTAAATATTTTTAAATTACAAAAACAACAGAGGTTTTAAAGTCAAATGGTTATTCCATGGGTCATTTTGAAGTCCTAACAAAATTATGGTGATTTAGCTGGTTAGGTGATGGTCACTGATTAAAACTTGGCTCATAACGGTGGTTTTTATGTGAGATTAAAAGAGACAGCCTCATGTCGGAAGATTCACTATTATGTATGTGTAAACTTTGCGGGACAAAGTTCTGCAACACTGGTGGTCATAATATGATCCTGTTAATTGGCAGTGTCGCTACGAAAAGAAGAATTTAATAATTCTTTTAGTTTCCCCTCTCTATGAAGGGACTTACTTACAATTGGGTGCCTGGGGTCAGACAGCTGTCGAGGAGGAACAACAAACTTTGCATCAGAGAGCGCATCCAGGAGGGTGATCTGGCCAAAGCTTGGTCTGAAAGTGAGGAAAAAATGGGGGCGAAATGAATTAAAGAAAACGTGGTGATGGAGCAATTGATGAAATGAACGTAGGGAATCGAACCCGGGCCGCCGTTACAGTAGCTAACGGCCTAACCACTTGGCCATGGCGTCAGTATAATTGTATGACAAAATGTTTCTTTATTTTATATACAAAGGACACAGATCAGGGGCAACAGTTGAATTTTAAAGCTGTGTCCCTGTTAACCTTGATATTACACTCTCCGCACATAACCTCAAAAGAAACAAAAGAGTGTTAGCCTAGCACAAAAGTTTATTATTAAAGATATTGGAAAGTTCAAAAAAGTATATAAAAATTCTTTTAGACGAATTGTATATTTAAATGGGCTCTCCGATTTTCATATAAACAACGTTTTTACATTCAATAAGGGGAAATGGATCAGTAGTATACAGTATATCCCACAGAAAAGTTCTGCTTGTAAAGGATGGTTTAGGGGAAGATTACTTTCTTTTTTAAATCTTGGCGTAGCATCCTCAAAGGAGGGTGTCTGACTGCAGAATGAAATTATCGCTAATGGTTAATCAGTTGTACAAACATATACATACCGCATCAATTCAAACTGAATATTTAATTTATCATTCATTGAAAATATATATATATATATATATATATATATATATATATATATAAACTTCAACGTGTTAAATCTATTTTGGGAAAATAAAACAGTAACAAGGAAACATTTTACAACCAAATGATTGTTTAAGATGGGCGGATTTATTCAAAATACCGTTTTACGCCCTTTCATTTAATGTGACATCTCTATGTAAAGTATTTCATTGAAATACAATACTTTTCTTTAATAGAGACGGCAAATATGTAATTGACTCATGTGGTTTATTCTGCATAAGATATTTATATTTACTGAATTAGAGTGTTTTCCATATTATTCACATAGTTATATCAAGCTACGTCTAAAACTATATAGAGAATGGATATCAGAGTATTACTGTGTAAGGTCGCGCTCAACTAAGTAAAGTTCTTAACGGTCAAGTGAAAGAAAAATTGTCTAAGAGGAAAGAACCCGTAACCCTGTTTAGTTTTGGCACTCAAAGACGTTGCTTCAAGGATAACAGGTGTAATATATAACTCCGAGATTTGGCGAACAGGGTGTTTCTGTCTTAAGATCCAGGTGTACGAATCTTGATAAAACCACTGCGATAGGTATTGTCTCATCCACATTCATTTTATTCAACACCTGGGCGTTTTCAGCTATTTCTACACGCGTTTATTTCAAATACGAAAACTAATTGCTAATCAAATAGATTTATGTATAACGTCCAAGCACTTTCTTAGCTCATTTTATAGGAACATCAAGTACTATGTCCAATAATTGTTTTTGAAACTGGCACGCAATTGTAACAAAACGAACAGGTATGAGGAATATGACATGCACTAATTGTCACCGTGTTGTAACGATAAATATGGATAGGTTACATAAAAAGTTTAACAGAATCCAGTATTGCAGAATGGATATTGTAGAGAGAAGCTCAAAAGAACAGATGAACGGATGGACATATTAGAAACAGGTAATACAGCTGTTTTATAAACATTTGTATAACAGTTACCACTAAAATAAGTGAAAAAATAATAATACATTTTGAAATACGTTTGAAATAGTTTATTTATTTTTCTATTTAATAGCATTTTCCAGTATATTTTGTTAATTTAGTGTGCTATAACATTAATAGCATTATCTCGAGAGTATGCTGTGAATTTCAGTTTAGCTCATTGCATTTTATATCCTATTATAACTCAGACAAGGGTGTGCAGACTTTTAATAAAGGAATTAGGTTAAATAAATAATTAGAGATAGAAGATTTGTTATACACAAACGATATATTAATACAAAAATGTGAACATGATTTACAACGTGCTATATATGAATTAAGCTTGCTATGTAAGAGCTATGATCTCATTCTTCCAAAACAAAAACAAAGGTAATGACGTTTTGGGTACAATAAATCACATCTACACTTATTTTAGATGATAAACCTAAAATGAATGTGAAACAGGATGTGAAATAGGCCCAGAGAAAGATAATGACATTAACCTGAAACTCACAAGATTTCAAACTACGTGCAGAACATTACACAACACTTTAAGAAATAAAACAATAAAGGATACAATAATTAAATTTTATAAAACAATGGTAATACTAATTATTTTATATGGAAGTTATAACAAAGAAGATGGAAATTAATATACAATGATCTGAAATGAAATTCTTGATAAGAACTAAAGGATGTACAAAACTAAATCACATAAACAATGATGTAATGAGAACAGAGCAGAAAGTGAGATCTATAAATGAAGAAGTAAAACACTGCAGAAATAATCGGAAGTTACATATGGAAAGGATGGACTACGATAGACTTCCGAAAATAGCACAAAGTATAAACTGACAGGCAGAAGAGATGTGGGCAGACCGCAGAAGAGATGTGAAAAACGGAACGGACAATGCATCCAATCCATAGAACGATGATGATGATGATCTTATTTGGTTTATTCATCTTATTTGTTTTTATTTATTGTATGTTTTTAACAAGAAAACATTTATGCTTTAAAGAAGCTGCAAAGTTCACGGTAAGCTCATCAGCTTATCAACATTGTTAAAGGTTTGCTTTTTCATCATTTTCTTTATTTTCATTGGAACAGCTTGTTCTTGCGAATATATATTTGAATACCATTTCACCATGGTTTACTGAAGAACTTGTAGCTAAAATGATATCGATCAAATATACCGAGAATATATTCTTCATATTATTTCGGCATTAGTCCAATAAAAGAGAAAGCTGTATGTAGGCATTACATGCTATAATCAGCATATTATTTCTATTAATTCTTACAATTGGATTATATCATGAATGAAATCAAGGTCCACTAGAATGAGCTTCATAAACTAGCATAATTCTTTTCAAGAGTTTATATCGAAAAAGCAGATTGTGACCTCGATGTTGGATTAAGATTAGTTTTGGGTGAAGACGTTGAGCCGTAAATCAGTTAAAGTCTGTTTAGTTAACGGGAGTGCAGTTCGGCCGTCCCTTTTGACGAACCCTTATAATCGTTTTACAACACAAACCCTCCTTTTGCCAGCCCATTCTGCAAGGTTGCCACCTTTCTCGATAAGTCAAGGGTATCGTACCAAGTTTCGTCTAAATAAATTATCTTATGTTCATTACTGCGAAACCTCCTTAATTTTGACATATATGTCAAAACTCAGGAAGTTATATATATTTCATAATAACTCCTATCTTATTCAAAGTGTGATATTTGAAACGCAGCTCCTTTAGGAGGCCGTGCGAAAGAGCAGTGTCCATAAATAAAATCACAAATTTCTTGCAAATGTGCAACCAATTCAAGGTGGGCGCTCTCCCTTTTGCATAGGATCTATAAATTTCTCGGCGAATTAAATCGCATGCGAAATTACCTACTTTAGAGAAACATTTCATTATGTTTTCACACTTGATCGGCGTCTTTCGTTTTCCTTTCGTCACAATTGTTCTTACTGTGTTTCTGTGAATACCCAGCGTTTATCAGGTTCATTGCATGACCCCTTATTTTTCAACACATATTTATATGTGTTCAAAACAAGCGCTTGAATTTGCTTAGAAAGAGTTCCCGTTATACTTTTTTTGGGCTCCTCCAGTAACCAATTTCTGCACGTAATGAAACAGATCAACTGGAAGTTGGAACTTGGGCAACTGAGACTCCACGTGGAGTAAACATGCGACTGTCATTTCAAGAAAATCAGGGTTGATATTGGTCCTCAACGACAGTGTTCCATTTCTTATTCTTAAGTGTGGAGATAGATTCTGACCGTCATTAGTGAGCGGTAGGGCCCGTTTCCTTTGAGCGGCAACTGCACTCGCGTTGACAAGAGAGACTTCAAGACGGAAGAAAACCAAAGACAAAGGAGAAAGTTGGGAAGTATATGAAACCGATAGAAAGAATAAAGAAGGGATGAAAGAAGAATCTTTGCAAGTAACACAACTCAAATTGAGCTGAGGTTTCTGCAAATATGGAATTGCAGTGTTTGCTTCTCTCGAAACGGATGACTCCCTTACATCTTTTAGAATCACAAATGTTGGTATAAATGAAACAACTGAAATTTATGCATTCAGACTTTAGACAATCGTTATATGACTTTCTCTGATATACTATGGGTACTTGTTTAAACATCCATACATCATTTGATAAACAACTCTATAACGTTCGTAAACCTCATTGACTTAGAACATTTCAGTAAATATTAGAGGAGATGAAAATCAATAATTAATATCATATTATATTAATATGAGTCAGCGTCATACTATAAGAAAAGTGACTATGTGACTTGATTAATAGTTCATTTCATAGAAACTTGTAAAATGTATTTGCATTAAAAATTTCTTTAAGGTTATGGTGTTTTGAAGCTCTAGTAAAGTTTAAAGTAAGATATATATGCACTTCTTCATTTGTTTTTGTTAGAAAAAAACTTTTGACATAGTTTTAAACACTGCAAGAGTGTAATGTATTTTTCTCTTCAATATGACACTTATAGCTCTGTTCTTGTTTTGAATTAACTGGTCAAATTTTGAAAATTGGTGATTAATATATTCGCAACTAAACCTGCATACTGCCATATTACCATGAGCACATGATGATTATCTGGAAAAGATTAAAACTTATCTTTGAAAGGAAAAACTTTCTTCGAGCGTTGTAATCACACATATTTTAGCCCGCCTCGGTAGCGTAGATGGTAGCATGTCTGCCTCACGTTCAAAGGTCCCGAGTTCGAATCTCTGTCAGGGTGAGTTACCTGGATACGGTTTTTACCGGGGTTTTCCCTTATCCTTCAAGACGAATGTCGGGTAATCGTAAGCTCCATAGACCCTGGACTCATTTGAGCATAATTTCACCCAATTCATTCACCGTCCGATATGACTTAACGTTGCAGGACGTAAATTACAAAAGAAAAAAAAACTACATATTTTAGCAGCGTACAACTTTTCAACTAAGATGGCTCAGTCAACAACGCTTGGGACTCGTACTCGGGAGGTTCCTGGTTCGATTCCCAGTGACTGATTTATGTGAGAAAAAGCTTTTTCGCGGATTTCGTTGGTCACTATGTGAATACTGGGTTGGTTTGCCTCTTTACCGAACTTTTTTTCCCTACCACTTGTTCAATACGGACTTTGTGGGTCCAAAGTGTCTTGCTCTGGCTTTGGTGTGGAGCGGCAGCTGATGATGATTGCACTCTACAAATACTGTTTTCGACGATAGGGCCGGGTGGTGGTCATTGACGTCTGTCGATACCATGGACCCGCGATGCTGGCGGATAGGTGGCGTCAGAATGAAGAAGTTCCAGGCATATATATTTATGGAGCCACATGATGGCTTGCACCTTTCGACGCTTGATTTGTGACATCCTTCGGATACTCTCAACTCCTTCCTCTCTCTTTCCCTCCTCCCTTCCTCCCTCCCTCCCTCCCTCCCTCCCTCCAGGAGTTTCACGTACAGTAATTTGTACAGGGTTCCGTGCCTAGTCCGTCGGCTGTTACGCTTTAATTCTTCCATCGAAGACCAAGCCTTACTGCTTAGCATACAGCCCATATTTTACACACTACTACTGTAACCAAAACACAACAACTGGCTTGTCATTGTACATGGCCTTTTAAGCCTGATAAGTCATAAATGCCAAATAAAGTACGTTCTTACACCTGCTGTATATTGTGATTAAATTTAAATTGACAAATTGTAACTTTTCTGATTAGCTCTCTCACCAACTTTTATCCTTTAGCACTGTTTTTATTCGCGGAATATCCAGTTCCCAAAATAAACATCCCGACTGCAGTTAATCCAGTATATATGAGCTGTCTATACTTTGTGCAGTTGTTTTGCAAGGCACACGTAGCTGTT
>CM060951.1:82754052-82794052 GCA_030765055.1 Mantis religiosa
CCGCCCCCTAACTACATTAAGTTAGAACTCCAATAATACTCTTTGAGAAATTATGTCAATATTGAAGATGTAAGACAGACACCAAGCACTAGAAGCACTCGAATCAGATGTATCACTCAGAAGCAGGTCCTGTGGTAGTCTCCTCCTCAAGCGCGCGGGCTGGCGCGTGCAGACGCCGATGTTATAATGTATAGCTCCTGGAACTTCTTGCAACGTGGAAAAGAAACGACGGGCGATCCTGCGAATGTAATCGTGAAGAGGTAACAGTCCTAGTTCGTGATGGAGCTGCTGATTACTGATGAACCATGGACCGTTGGTAGCGGTGCGCATGAAGCGATTCTGTATGACCTAAAGACGACGCAGATGACATGTGTGTGCAGCCCCCCACACTTGGCAGGCTCTACTACTACTAAGTACTACTTGAATCGTTGCCTTACACATTGAAGTTCCAGCAACGCTGTTTTCTCCCTTCGGTTTATTAGTTCTTCCTTTCTTCGGGTTCCTTTTTCTCTACTGATACTGCAGGGAGATGTATCTAAGTGTTCTTTCTCTTCATCCACATAGATGTGCATACCAAATGCCTTGATTTAGTACAAGGAAAGTTCAACAGATTTCTTCCTCTGCATATTTATATCTAAAATTGCTATAGGTGTCCATTTACTTTAAATTGTTAAATCGGAAGACACTTAGGAATTTTAAATAACTTGAGGAGGTCTGTCTCCAAGTAATAACTTAAAGTTAAATAAACTTATAACTTATATTGACACCACCGTAGCTCTGAAACGAGTGCACTGGCTGTATGAAGTATAAAACTGATAATATCTGCTATAGTGCTACACCATAGAACAAACCCAGCAAAGGCATCATACCCATATATTGCACGCAGTATTAAGCGATAAACTATCAAGCGTATTGGAAAATATGTGTAACATTGGACGTGTATATCTGTTCGCACATCCATCCTTAAAGATATTTATCCTATATCTTTATTACTTTGTCGAAATTACATTAATAAACTCCCGAATGGATGAGAAGTAGCCTTTAAATATTTCAATAAAATAATAAGAAATCTTTCACCAATCTGCACGTATGTACATTATTAATGACAGACTTGTTAAGCAAGAAAATTAAGTGTCAGTAAACCACGCACATAACACGAATCTTTGGAAGCATTGCACTTTCAAATACAAATGTGTTTTGTAATTTCTTGCTCCTCTTACTTTACATGTTTACTGTGAAAGCGGAAGATAAATTTTCTCAATCAAGTTCAGGCACTTTCATCCCACTTGAAGAAAGTACAAAAGACAGTGTCCTTTCACGAAAGTGAAAGGACATGAGACAATCAAGTGGCACCGAGTTCGAATCCTCATTAAAGTGATCTACCAAGTTAGGGTTTTTCGGGGTTGTCTATTTTACCTCCAGAGGTCTTAGAATTATTTAAGCATTTCTTTTATCGGCCGATATGACCTACCTCGTTAAAGGTGGTTAAAGACCGCAAAGAACATAGGTAAAGATAATTAATAAACAAATCAAATTACAAATTTCTGTTTGTCTAAGAATAAGTCGGTAAAAACATCTAAACTATTTAATTCGTATGCCGTTGCCCTTGGCAACAGCATCCACTGTTCTGCTTCGAGAATTTTTTTATGTTTTGCGCGAGCTCTCTCTCTCTCTCTCTCTCTCTCTCTCTCTCTCTCTCTCTCTCTCTCTCTCTCTCTCTCTCTCTCTCTCTCTCTCTCTCTCTCTCTCTCTCTCTCTCTCTCTCTCTCTCTCTCTCTCTCTCTCTCTCTCTCTCTCTCTCTCTCTCTCTCTCTCTCTCTCTCTCTAGAACTACGTAAAGATAAATAATAAATAAATAAACTTACACATTCTTGTTTGTCTAGAATAAGTCGGTGAAAAGTTCTAACCTACTTAATTCGTATGTCATTGCCCTGGCAACAGATTCCATTGTTCTGCTTCGAAAATTTTTTATGTGTTTACGGCCTCTCTCTCCCTCCCTCTCTCCTCTCTCTCTCTAAGTAAGTCATTGCACTCTCAGAGATACTGTCATTCACTAATTGCCCGCCTCGGTAGAGTGGTGGTAGCGTGTCTGCCTCACGTTCAAGAGGTCCCGAGTTCGAATCTCGGTCAGGGTGAGTTACCTGGATGAGGGTTTTCCGGGGTTTTCCCTTATCCTGAAAGTCAAATGTCGGGTAACTCTAAGCTCTATGGACCCTGGACTCATTTGAGCATCTTTTCACCTATTCCATACATCGTCCGATATGACTTAATGTTGGAGGACGTAAACTACAGCATAAAAAACACAACCTAATTGGAAAGCTTTGGTTGCAATACAATTTCAGTTTTATTTTATTGCACCCTAGCTTTCTAGCATAATGGATTAATTTAACGTCCTGATATCCAAACTTCCATCACAAGTGCTATGTTACTGAAACTTAACTCAATTGGCTTATCAACTCAACTGCCTTATAACCGACCAATCTATTTAAGAAAAGGCAATATATTAATACAACAGACGACTGAGTGCCGCTACTAGATTTACTATTGCACCATGAAAATTATGCGGAATCTACAATGGTAAATTGAGTGCAGCAGTGGCTTTTAGGGAAAATATATTTAACTTTTTTTAAATTGTCTTAAGCGGCGTTGCAGTATTCGTAGTCATTAAAATAAGAATATAACATAATTTCGACATTGACTATTTTAAGGAGTACCTAGTTCTCATGGGGGACAGACAGAGAGAGCGAAAAAAATTATGAATCCATTAATTAAGTTATGGACATATGATCATTCCATCCTCTAGGTATATTGACCCGTTACTTTAACTGTGTTTGGAAAACTCGTGCAGTTGATTCGGTTCTTCCCCCTCCACTTCATCATAAAAGTCAAATCAGGTCAAAAATATATCCAATATAGAACCATGGAGCAAACATGTAGTGAACAATATCTCAAAAACAAGAAGATGCATATTCCTTCTATTTCATTTACATGCTATGCTTATTACTTCTGTAAAATTACGATTATAAATTCCTTGTCAGAAATTTTATTAAGGAAATGTTATTCTATTTTGCAGTATAAATGTTTCAGTTCTGTGCCTTATTAATCTAATAGTTTATTAGCTTAAAAGCTACATTAAAACACCACAAGCTTCGATAGCAGCCATTAACCTGTCAAGAGTGCCACTCTGGCAAAAATAAATGGTACATCTAAGTGCTATTTAGTGCACAGAACACAGAGAAATATAGCGGTTGTACCCACTGCACGTAGTTTTCTTTCTTCGTCTTGTTTTTTTCTTTATTTCTGGCTGGTGAGCTTTCAATTTGCTGACACTTTTAAGGAGGCAAGTTGCATCAGAATGTGAAGTGGATCTACTGCAGAAGGATTTTATAGGTTATGAGTATAAGAGAGATATTAAGTCTGAGTTGGTAGTCAAATCTTTAAACTGCGAGAATCAAAACAATAGTGACTTAGCACTTAAACATTGTCGGTAAAGCACTGCCAAATTGAGATCAATGACACAAGATATCTAAAAACGATAATACTAGAAAAATTGGCACAAATGTCTATTTCATTCATATTTGCACTTTTCTTTTAGTACGTTTTCACTATTTGTTAATAGTCAATGTTTTATATACTCCGTGATTAGGTGTACCATTACAGAAGCAAGAAAGATAATTCTTAAAATAAATCTGTAATGAATTTTAATATTTTAAATACCTAAAAGGCAAGACTGTTTTATTTTTCTGCTTCCATAGGCATGAGTTTAAAACTGAAAATTGGTAGAAAATTTTATCGCAAGTACAAATTTTTAGACATTGTAAACAGAAAAAAATCTTACTATATTTGTCTTTGAAGAGTATTAATAAAAACGATCATAAACGTTTTTTATACTGAACCTATACCTTTGTTAAAGAACGTAAGAATTCTAGGGAAATTATCCCACCCAAAGAATAGCTTAGGTAACAATATTTCTTTATGTTTTTATTTTATAACATTAGTTCTAACCATTTTACTTCAACCTTAGCTAGAATTATTTATGAGTATTATAGTATCTAAAATACTCCACAAATATTATGGAAATTTCTTCAATTTCATTTAATTTTATATAAGTAGAAATCTACATATGAAATCTCATTATAATATAAAATTTGTTTAAAGTAATGGTGCTTACATTATTTAAACTTACATTATGCTGTTATTCCTATATATATATATATATTTCAAGAAATAGGCCCCTACATGTTGAAAAAGTTGTTCATTTGTTCATGAGCTCATGCATAACGTATCATAAGTGTCTATCTTTACTGTAAGCGTATAACTATCACCTTAAGCTCCTTTATGCTACCGTGAGATAAATGCGGCAAATATTTTTAACAATTTTAAGGAGGAGAAATAATATTTTACGAATGTGGCATGGAATAGCGCTAAAAATAAAAGGGTAATAGGTAGATTTAGCAGCACTACATATCAGACACTTTAATAATAATATAAATTCTTACTTTAAGATCCTGAATCATAAAAGAGAACACTTTTTCCTTCTGGATATGCAATCAGTCACTGTAGTGATAAGATTAGGATTAGCACCCCAAGGACTTCCGTGGTGATGAAAGCGATACCGTTGTAGATCTGACTTTTTAGGGAACGAATTAAGAGTGGACCAGAACGGCAACCAAATCCGAACATGAATGCCTGATAGCGCAAGGACGGGATTCCAAATAATTACAGAATGACATGAACCTGTCTGAGCCATCTTCAAACTTGGGAGTTTCAGGGACGATTGCCCCTAGTAGGGATTTCAGTCGACCATCGCAAACTTAAGGCGAATTGGTTAGAAAGTGTCTGCTCCACCTTCCACCGTAATGCGCCAATCGTCATCGCCATGTACTACAACCCTAATCCAGACAAAAGAAAGTAATGGGAACAATAAATGATGGACAAGGAAAGTGTGGTAAAAGAGCATTCTTTCAACTTGGAAATGTCTCACAAAAGGTCCAAGATATGACGGAAATCGAACTCTAGATATCACGAATGCGAGCATCACACATTACTGCGCAGCATCTCCGTCGATCACTTGTGTGTTCGTTTATTGAGTGTTACGATATATTTCCTGTATTGCATATTCTTTTTTTCATCGGTATTTATTTTAATTACGCATAATCCAGCATCAGCAAGGTTTTCTCCCACAAAGAGGAATTCAAGACCTTTCAAAGAGCATCCATGATCCTGAATGCTAAACTTCTTCTTTTTCTCCTTCTATAACATGGATGAGGCCTTCAAGGACCTGTTCCGAGGGTATTCAAATTCCTCTCTCTACTTCATACGGGGTGGTCCAATATCTCTTCGTCCCACAGGTCTGTAAAGCAGAGCTTGCCCTGGTAATTTGGAACATCCCATTCTGTTTACGTTGAAAACTTTGGATTTATTCTGCAATACAGCATTGCTCCAAATTATTTTATAAATTTAAGTTTCGGAGCCGATCTCTTCTAGTTATGCCCAATAGTGATCCTAAGAACCTTATTTGAGACACTTCCAATATTAACTTATCCTTTCTTTTAATAACCCACGTCTCACATATTGTAGTGTTGACTTAAATATATAATCTCAATTGAAGCTCTTACTCATATTTATAAGGAAATTTCCTTTGATGCACCACTGATGATGTTATATGCTATTACATTTTCTGCTACCTTTGTATTTATTTCAATTACTGATTTTAGAAGTAGCATATATACTGCATTACTGGTGCTTTGTTTACAAGTTTTACTCGATATTGATCCTTTCCTATCTTGGCCATACTTTAGTTTTCTTTTCTTTGAAAAATTCTATATTATATTCCAGGTCAAACTGATTTCTGCACATCTTCTTCGTTCTCTACAAGTAGAATTGAAATCTGCTTAGTTATATTTAAGGTGACTTAATTCTCCACTTTTCAACTATTTCATTCAACTATAAAACAAATAAGATGAATGGCAGATTACAGCCTTGCCTCAATCCCATGATAACATCTAGTTCTGGTTTCCCTTGATGCATTTTTATTTTTGTGTTGTAATATAATGTTTTAATTGGATTGACTAAATTAACAGGGATTCTATATTTTTTAAATATTTGCCGTAAATTTTTAGAGAAACTCTGACATAGACTTTTCTGTAATCTAAAAATAATAGACAACATTTTAGACTATGAGGACATTCAGTTCTGTTTTCTACAATCTGTTTAACAGTGCCCGCCCCTGTAGCGTAGATGGTAGCGTGTCTGTATCACGTTCAAGAGGTCCGAGTTCGAATCTCAGGGTCAGAGTGAGTTACCTGGATAAGGTTTTTTTCCGGGGAGTTCCTTTATCCTTAATAACGAATGTTGGGCAGCTCTAAGCTCCATGGACCCTGGACACATTTGAGCATCATTTCACCCATTTCATTCACCGTCCTATATAACCTAACGTTGGAGGAAGTAAAATTAAAAAAAAAAAAATCTGTTTAGCAGTGGGTATTGCACTTATACGCGATCTGTTCTTCCTTAAGCTTTACCTCCAACCCCTAAAATTAGTTTTACTATGAGTTTCAGCTTTTTCTTTAATATCCCAGTATATATTATACAAGCTGTAGTCAGGAAGAAAGTTCTCTGTAATTTTTAGAGCCATTTCATATCCTCTTTTATATGTGTTTATAATCACTGCTATATTCCATTCCGCTGGGGACGCTAAGAGTTTTACACTATTTAAATTACGTTGATTCTTTATAGCACCGAAATATAAGAGGTGTTTTGCATTTCACTTCGCTACCGTTACGGAACTCGTCAGCCTGTATGACTAAGATGACTGGTTTGAAGGCGACTGGGAAGTCAAACAACAATACAAAGTTACTACGTTCCTGCAGTGCGTGACTAAACAGCTATTTCTACTTCATGGGCGGCTGTTCGAGCCTTGTCTGGGATAAATCAGCTGGCGACCGCTCCCGCACAGGTTCAACTCCCACAACTTGCGTTACAATAGCAGTCCGTGTTGCATTGGAGCGTTAACCCTGCTCTTGTCAGGACGCTGTCGTTTTTTACGCTTCTATTTCTTTCTTTGCTAGTTCCTCGTGACGAATCTGGGTGTTCTGACAAGTTTTGTCCCTCCTCTGTATAATTTATATCACTAGCTTAGATTTCCCTTTTTATTGTTCTATTACCTACCTGTATTAAGTACAGGAAGTATTCCTTTCAATACAAACATTTTACTGAAGATACAGCTCCTTCAACATATAAAACTCACTCCAAGAAAATTACCCGTGTATTATGTGGGTGGGTATGTGGGATCAGCATAAATCAGAAAGAAAAGCTATTTCAATAGTATTTTAATTCCAGTTCAGCATCTTCCAAAGATACATCGTGAAGAGTTAGAAAAACATTTTCATCCCAAATACCCATTACATGAAACATTCTATGTTAGCTTTTATTTCTTAAGAAACGACTGTAACGTTTTTCATTAAACAACATATGCTGAAGGCTAATTTATATGGTAAATCTTCTGGAACAGCCTGTATAATTAGTAAGCAGTAAGAGATTGCCTAACAAAGTAAAGCAAGGTAGAAATTGGAGCTATATGTTACAGTAACATTATTGTATTGTTTTTCGTCGCTTGAAAAGCAACTTATACATTTTCCGAGGTGAACATGACCAAACACCTATACGAAATATCATTTACAAAATCATAATCACTTTCTATTATTTTAACTTCCATCATAACTAATTAAAAGCAAGTTAACACTATATTAATATTTCCCGTCATTTGTTCCATCGAATGATACCTTTTAATAGAGGCCTAATCAAAACTATATTGTTTAATACATCACCAATATTTTGGATAGAAGTACTGTAACAGGAATTTGGGTCAGATAATGTTAATTCTAATTTCTTACTTGGATCCTCCTGTACAAGGCATCCACGCCAACATCGGCTCCAAAATTATGTTCATATGTTCAACTTCATGATTATTTTGAAGTATCAATCGAGTTCCACGAGAAAATTTGTATGATATATTCCTTTATTAGTTTGTTGTATTTAAACGGATTCAAACTACAACTTAAAATGTTCCTGATCTAGTACCAGTATTCATCACACTCCACCATTACAACAAAAATCCCTTTCTCTTTAAAACAAGATTATTGATTTATCGTCACTATTCAATACTGAAGAACATATCTTCCTCCTAAAGATTATTGACTTATCGTAACTAACGTTACTTCTACTTATTTTTGTGATTGGCCGATCCAATGGCACGTCACCACATTACGTCATATTACGTCATACCATTACTACTTCGGCCAATCACACAACTACATATATTTTTATAAATTCGTAATCCCTTCATAATTCCTCCGAACATAACCCAAAAATACTGTTACAGTACATAGTAAGAACTCACAAATGTTCGAGTTTGCAAATTACAAATTTCAGTTCCCTTGCATTCACAAAGCCGAAACTACGCTTGATGGAACTATAACAACATTGATATAAGAGAGCGTAGGCTTTCACGGCCGGAGTCAATATAACTAAGAGTTATTTCCGGGCTGTTATGCCGTGGTCTGCTGGAGTTGGATTTTCCAGACGTTTCGTCCACTACTATGGTGGACATCTTCAGTGGCGTGGTCGTGGTCGTAGTCTCCTCGGAGACACTACTCGAACTTATCCGAGGGGACTACGACCACGACCATGCCACTGAAGATGTCCACCATAGTGGTGGACGAAACGTCTGGAAATTCCAACTCCAGCAGACCACGGCATAACAGCCCGGAAATAACTTTTAGTTATATAACATTGATATAGTTCTTCATCGTTTAATTTGGTTGACATTCTCTGAAAGCGCGTGCAGACGAGAAGTCTGGTGCGTCTCCCGGTGTAATCACCGGTATGACATCTCCGGTGTCACAGTACGGCAAGCAGCAAGTACACGTCCTGCGCAGAACCGTGATGTTTCTTGGTTTGTTGTGATGAGCCTTTGTTTCAGATGTTCCCATAAAGAAGAAACTGGATAACTGGTTTAGTTCGGAGGGGACTCGACACCGAAACCACACTTAGTTTATTGTACCTATGCCCCTAATGGGGCATCGCCGGTGCAGAGAGGATTAGGCGAACAAAGACAAATGGCAGTCGTCCCAAGATTCACGACAGTGCAGAGGGCAGGGGTTCCTTACATTTCACTTAGATGGAAACTTCCTCCGGCAGGACGGAACAATGGACATCCCACCCTACTGTGGATCGGGAACCGTCCCACCACGAGACCTGGGTGCGGAGACTGGCAACCGTCCTTCCGGAGGAGAAATTGGTTCACTAAGAGCATATCATCCTGCCATGGAGCGCCGAGACACTTGTCGACACTTCGAGTCTGAAAGGGACCACCAGATTAGAGATGATGTGAAATGATAATAGGGATGAAATGTATGGACAGTTTCTTCTTTTTAATTACAGAGGTTCCACTCCCATTAGTCCTGGACCCGTAGGACCAAGGACGCGGGCCTCCTTCAACCGGGGGAGCGATGGATACTCCGGGGGTTTTTCCATGGGGCAATACCTTGAGCCTAAAAAGCCCCACCCCATCGACGGGTGGAAGTGGATACGCCACTTACGTGCGTCAATCCCGTAGGGAAGGCTACCGAAAAACCTCGGTGCGGCCGCCTGATGATCTAGCACACTTTCTCATAGCTCTGCAGGCTAGTACCGGGACTTATGAGGCAACCCTCTACCCCCTCGGGGCGGCCGTAGCCTGGCCAGAGGTACCCAATTCCCGTGGGTGTCGGGAACACACTGCCCCCTCGAGTCCTACCCAATCCGAACAACTCCCCGATGAGAGGGCCTCGGCAGTTCAGTCCAGGTTCCTCTGGTAACGTCAAAAGTACCACGAGTGCTAAGGGTCCACAGCGTCCGCACTCGGCAGCTGAAGGGGAACCTCCCCTGCGGGAGAAATGTATGGACAGAAAATTTGGGGGGTGTAATTAATCTACACAACATTCACTTGGCGATCCGAAAAACCCCGGAAAAAACCCATGGGCCATTACATCAGCCACGGTAATGGAACCCGGACCTTTCAGATGCGCGCCACAGACGAAACCGCCTGATCCATCCCGCTGGATCCCATAAAGATGAGATTACTACTGCTACTACTACTTCTATTATTATTATTATTATTATTATTATTATTATTATTATTATTATTATTATTATTATTATTATTATTATTATTATTATTATAGTTAGTTACTAACACTCCCCACATGGCAACCTTGGCCTTCGGGGTAACCTCACCCCACCAAGTGATGACCGGACCCATTTCTCAGGTGGAGGCACCCAGAGGGCGGTGTCCATTACCTCCGATGATAGGGTGATAGTGAAGATGGCGGTGAGGTGAGAGGACCTACAGTTTTTACCGTGGACTCCCAACCACGTTGGGCATAGGGGATACTTCACGTGTGCTAGACAGAGGTGAAGGCGTGGATAGGGCCGACTTAAAATCGCCAACCCCAGAGCCGGGAATCGAACTCGGGACCCTTAGAACGAGAGCCGCGAACGAAACCACCGCGCTACCCCGGCGCCCTTAAATGAAATAGTAAACTAATATCAGGATTATAAACACACCTAACTGCTAAAACGGTTAATAAAAATTTCATTAAAACTAACATAGGTTTGGTACCCAAATAAGCTTTCTTTGTACAAGGTGTTAGCAATAGGAGAGTACATAACCTAACTGAAGCTAAAAATAAATATATTATATCTTGCTTTTAGTGACGCTGTCAATTGTTAAGCTTATATCAGCGCCACCGGTGTGGCACATATAGCTGAGTTTTCTCTTCTTCTTCTTCTTCTTCTTCTTCTTCTTCTTCTTCTTCTTCTCTTCTTCTTCTTCTTCTTCTTCTTCTTCTTCTTCTTCTTCTTCTTCTTCTTCTTCTTCTTCTTCTTCTTCTTCTTCTTCTTCTTCTTCTTCTTCTTCTTCTTCTTCTTCTTCTTCTTCTTCTTCTTCTTCTTCTTCTTCTTCTTCTTCTTCTTCTTCTTCTTCTCTCTTCTTCTTCTTCTTCTTCTTCTTCTTCTTCTTCTTCTTCTTCTTCTTCTTCTTCTTCTTCTTCTTCTTCTTCTTCTTCTTCTTCTTCTTCTTCTTCTTCTTCTTCTTCTTCTCTTCTTCTTCTTCTTCTTCTTCTTCTTCTTCTTCTTCTTCTTCTTCTTCTTCTTCTTCTTCTTCTTCTTCTTCTTCTTCTTCCTTCTTCTTCTTCTTCTTCTTCTTCTTCTTCTTCTTCTTCTTCTTCTTCTTCTTCTTCTTCTTCTTCTTCTTCTTCTTCTTCTTCTTCTTCTTCTTCTTCTTCTTCATCTTCATCTTCATCTTCTTCTTCTTCTTCTTCTTCTTCTTCTTCTTCTTCTTCTTTCTTCTTTCTTCTTCTTCTTCTTCTTCTTCTTCTTCTTCTTCTTCTTCTTCTTCTTCTTCTTCTTCTTCTTCTTCTTCTTCTTCTTCTTCTTCTTCTTCTTCTTCTCTTTCTTCTGCTTCTGCTTCTGCTTCTGCTTCTGCTTCTGCTTCTGCTTCTGCTTCTGCTTCTGCTTTGCTTCTGCTTCTGCTTCTGCTTCTGCTTCTGCTTCTTCTTCTTCTTCTTCTTCTTCTTCTTCTTCTTCTTCTTCTTCTTCTTCTTCTTCTTCTTCTTCTTCTTCTTCTTCTTCTTCTTCTTCTTCTTCTTCTTCTTCTTCTTCTTCTTCTTCTTCTTCTTCTTCTTCTTCTTCTTCTTCTTCTTCTTCTTCTTCTTCTTCTTCTTCTTCTTCTTCTTCTTCTTCTTCTTCTTTCTTCTTCTTCTTCTTCTTCTTCTTCTTCTTCTTCTTCTTCTTCTTCTTCTTCTTCTTCTTCTTCTTCTTCTTCTTCTTCTTCTTTCTTCTTCTTCTTCTTCTTCTTCTGCTTCTTCTGCTTCTTCTGCTTCTTCTTCTTCTTCTTCTTCTTCTTCTTCTTCTTCTTCTTCTTCTTCTTCTTCTATCATTCTTCAACTTCCTATTTTTTACATTATAATGGGGTTTCGGGACTCGATTGTATTAGATTATGCTACGGAGGAGCTCGGAGTTAAGGTCTTGTTCTTTTTACATGTGCCCCAGGTGGGGCATCCTCGGGAGGAAGGATGACGCGAAAGGAGTTAGAGGACGGCGTCTCAAGTAGTCACGACAGTGAAGAGGGCAGGCTTCTTACAATTTACCACATGGAAACTCCCCGGCAGACCAGTGCAGCTGGCATCCCACATGAAACGGATGACCTAGCATGCCCAGAGACCCAAGACCATCCCATTGGAGGAGGAAGTGTCTTCCAGGAACATATCTTCAAGTAGCGTCGAGACTCCCGCCGACACTACTACCCTGAAAGAGACCGCCAGATGAGAGATGATATGAATTGATAATGGAGATGAAATAGAGGTACAGGAAATTCGTGTCGTGGGTTTTAATTAAAACTACCCAGCATTCGCTGGCAATTCGGGAAAAGCCCCGAAGAAACCCACGGAATTCGAACCCGGATCTTGCGATACGGCCCGCAGACGAAAACATTTGAGGCGTTCCGCTCGGTTGTGTTAGGGGTTTCTTCTTCTGTCTCTTATGCCTTTAAGGAAGGAATGAGTACCGAAACTCTGGAACAGATAGAGAACTCAGAATGGGTGATCAGCCCGATGCCTGGTATGAGAATAAGAGACGTCTAGGACAAAATAAGGCCGAAATAAATGAGAGGCAAGATAATACTTTTTGCAATTATCGCGGAGGAAACCGGAGAACCCGGAGAAAACCCTCCCCTGCACCATGTTGTATAACGCAAATCTCACATGCGGCGAACGTTGGTGGGATTCAAGCGATCTAATCGCTCGGCTAAGAGGCGCGGCCTAGCTTTTTGTAGGTGTTACATAAAATTAAATAAAGAGTTGTATTAAAAATAGTGAAATTGCTTTGTGTCAAAAGTTATCTCTAACAAGTTTGTTCGAAATTGGTGCTATGTTGCAGAAACTCGTAAGAAATACATTTTCACATACACAAACACACGCACACATACTCCGATTTTTATGACAAATGCTGCGTGCTTTAAAGAGTTGTATACTTTTTGTGAAGTAAGAATTTGTGTATCTCTTACGGTTTACCCAGTGCGATGGCTCAGGCGATTTTGTTTGAGGCCCGGGTTCGATTCATGCGACTGGCTTACCTGACGCATGGGTTTTTTTTCGGTGGCTGTCCGGGGTCCCCAGATGAATTATGAATTACATCCCCCTAATTTCCTGTCCCTCCATTTCATCTCCAATATCATTTCACATCATCTCTCTCTTTCAGGATAGAAGTATGTGTGGGACTCTCGGCGCTGCATGGAAGGATGATATGCTCTTGGTAAACACTTCCTTCTACTGTCATGGTTTACCGGGCCAACCTAGGGAGCTGTTTCAGTACCCCGGTGGGTGAGATGCCGGTGGTAATAGCCTACCTGGGAGTCCCAACTGGTCAATTGTAGGGACTCTGACTTCTGAACTGGAATTCGTCTCCCGTTGTCTCCTGTCACCTTATTCTTCCCCTCAGGGATTCCCAACTTGCAGCATAGGATGAATACATTAAAACTTGTCGCAGTGCCTCCGTACGATTCCCATCCTATCCTACGGTTTACTAATTATACAAAAGTCATTCAGAATGAAGGGGACCTCAGAGATTATTAAAAAAATAATGGGAGAAAAGAGAATCACGGTTATATCTCATTTTTGTACCATCTTTTCACTTCAAAATTGTTAAAGCTGTTTTTGTTAAAATCGAAGTTTTTGAAAACAAATGCTCCATATAAAACGCAGTTTGGGATGAGAAGGAGCATTTTCTTAAAAAATCTCGTTTCGCTTCCTTGAGAGATGTTGAGTTTAATATTAAGCTTGTTTTACCCGAAATTTGATTTTTACGCTTTCACGGACAGACTTGCGCATGGGCGCGTACCCACACAGCTTTTTCTAACAATGCTTAATTGGGTTCATGGGGATTCAAAACATATTTACGGTGAAATCTCTATGTCAAAGTTTTAGGTGAATTACAATAATTTTCCTGCTTACTTCACGCAGTAGTAAAAGTTTAAAGAAAAAGGCACGCTGTTCCATGGAATCCTTTAATTCACCAGTAAATCCTATTCAGTAATACATTTGATAACCCCTCACCTGGTTAAAATTCTTAAGATGGCTACGAAATTAAACTATGGCTGGCATTTGAATTTCAACCATTCCGTTTTCAGCCTAACCACCAAAAACATTGTTTGAGTCCGCCACTGGCAAGGCGGTTATAATGATTTAATAAACACAAATTCTAGAAGTATTAGCACTTTGGTTTTGTTTTGCATATGTATTTGTACTCTTGATATTCCGATTTTGATTGGTAAAGCTTAATATTTAATCTTTAAAGTAATGCCATTCGATTTGTCGGAGAATTGATAAGTATTAGAAATTTTGATGATGATGATTATGATGATGATGATAGTGATTATTATTATTATTATTATTATTATTATTATTATTATTATTATTATTATTATTATTATTATTATTATTATTATTATTATTATTATTATTATTATTATTATTATTATTATTATTATTATTATTATTATTATTATTATTATTATTATTATTATTATTATTATTATTATTATTATTATTATTATTATTATTATTATTATTATTATTATTATTATTATTATTATTATTATTATTATTATTATTATTATTATTATTATTATTATTATTATTATTATTATTATTATTATTATTATTATTATTATTATTATTATTATTATTATTATTATTATTATTATTATTATTATTATTATTATTATTATTATTATTATTATTATTATTATTATTATTATTATTATTATTATTATTATTATTATTATTATTATTATTATTATTATTATTATTATTATTATTATTATTATTATTATTATTATTATTATTATTATTATTATAATCATTATTATCATTATCATCATTATCATCATTATTATCATTGTTGTTGTTATTGTTGTTATTGTTATGATTATGATTATTATTGTTATTATTATAATTATTATTATTCGTCTGTTATTTAATACGTGAGAGCTTTTCTAAGCGCGTAGACACCTGATCAGTAATAAACAAATGAATGAGAATGGCGGCACTGCACCTTGGCGTTATGTCCCCTCCCCTACTTTCTTCAGGGTATATAGTACACACCATAGGCACGCCGCTACGCAATGTAGTAGTCGAACACCTTGCACGACAGGAGTTGTACTAGTAACGTCAAAATCTCGTGTGGCGCGCGGGTCCAGAGGTGCGACTCGCTCCCTAGCTAGTAGTCGGCTGGTTGGCAAACGAGCCACGATCGATGTTCACTGCTTGTCGCAAGACACCGCAGCAGCATTCAATTGCCGGCTAAGCTGCCCGCGAGTTGGTCGGCGGTAACTCCGGTACATCAGCGGTCCGCGCGACGGCAAACGCTTCGTATCGTGATATCAGCGTGTTGTAGTTTTTATGAATTGACACAGCATTCTCGTAACAAGTGATACCCTTATCTGTTTTCTCTCTTCGGCAACTGTTTAAACAAGTTGGTGACGCGGATATCATCTTTCGGAATCAGGTAAGCGTTCATGTCCCACATTTCAACAATTTACGCATTGCAACTGTTCGAAAAATCTTGAGCACTCTTTAAAGTAACCCACAAGCATATCTCAATAATTTACCAACGATGTTATTGAGAAACAACAGCGCTGCAAAACTTTTCAACAATCCATTTTATTTTTTCCTTACACCTAGAGGGAGATTGAGAGGGAGAGAAAGAGAGAAAGAACTAGAATACGCTCTTTTAAGACATTCACATTAATTTAATATAAACTGAACATGCTCTTTACCTATTCTTGCGATATTTTATATATTCTGTAACAATATAAGGTCCACGCTCGATTTATATTTCTATAAATAAATTATTTTTATTATTTTTATTTCTCACAGTGAAGAAGAAAATATTCACTGCTAAAGAACTTTAAATATCTTGAGGCAATTAAAACTAAAAGCAAAAGAAACCAAATAAAAAAATAAGCAAAGTAAGTTAGGTTGTATCGATGGAATATTCCAGAGAAATTTTAAGGTGCCCAATACAGAAGAATGAAAAGTGTAGGAGGCTCAATTATATCAAATGAACATATTCTAGCAATGCCGCAAATGTTAGTTCACCGTTTGTTTTCCATATTTAAGTAAAGGGAGAGAGTTTGCGGTGAGCGTATCCAGTTAAATGAGCCTTCTGAGATTTGATAGCGCAAAGCCGCAGTTGGATGCGGAAATGTCTTGGGGTAAAATTGACCTCCATTAGCTGTCGGCAGGGAGGCCATTGTGACGTAAAGGGGTACTAAAGTTTACGAGCACAAAATTAGCGCATTGATTTTTCTTAGGTTTTCTCCTAAGTGGTTACATTGCTGATTTTTTGGGGTTCGAAACTCTTTTCCTCATATTTAGACAACTTTAATCAGGGATTAATTATTTATTTATTAGGCACTTTTAGCTAATATGAAAAATTGGAAGCAACTTTTGTTAAGAAATTTTGTTTTCGCCTTTGTATTAACATTTCTATGGTAGAAACTTCCTTGAATAAGTGTGAATGTTAATAAATATTATATCTACCATTAGGGAATAGAAGAAATTCTGCCTAAAACAAATATAAAATGTTCGATACGACACTCGCAAAGAGGATATTTGTGTAGTTGACAGCTTAAAGGGTATCTGTTCTGAAGTTTCAGTTGACTGTAATTGGAACCTTTTGAGGCGCGTTTGACTGACAGCTCTTGTGAATTTTGCACAGCAAGATCATTTAAAAAAGAAAAGCATAAGGGAAAAATGCTACGCTTGTCTCATCACTACGCTTTGATAGGGAAGTAAGTCAGTCACGATAATTCACTGGGAAGAAGTTAGGAAGAGTAAAGACATGTATTAAAAATCATAATAGGTAAATTTAATGCATGAAATATCGATTGTAAACAACGTTTCTAAACGCTAAATGCCGAAAATAAAATGCGTAATGCCTCTTTCAATATAATAGTAATGACTGGAGTTGTAGCGTCAAATGGGGCAAAAGGATAGAAAAAGAATTATTATCGAAAAATAATTTAGTTAAGTTAAACGATATTGTCACCTGAGAAATGACAGTCAGGTGTTGTAATCCTATACATCACTGCATTATTTTTCAGTGAAGGTGGACCAGCGAGATGCGAGATAATCTGTAGGTGTATATTTGTGCCTCACTCACTAATTCTAGCATTCGAGAGGGCGTACCATCCCACTTGAAGCGTGATTGCAATCGGAATAGCTAATTCCTCTGTGGTTTATAGGTTTTCTGTAACGTTGGAGTACCCTTATCAGGTTTTCCGATCATGTATTTCCTTCGTTACCTGCTACTAACAGTTCCAAACCAATAAAGCAATTTTAACCGCTTGATGACAGACGCATAGCGTTATGTGGTTTTCTTTTGTTTGCGTGGAGTAAATTGCTCTCCATATCTCTCCTGAATTTTAATGTGAAATACTGTAAGGCTTTCTGGAACTGACAACGTATAGGTGATTGTGGTACGCGTTTAGATTCGGCAATCACATTTAAATGTTTCTTTTGCAATAGCTGTATTTTTCGTTAGGTTTATGTAGTTGGTAAATTGTTGGTAAGTGATATATTGTGGTCGAATATTTAAAAAATGAAGACTTCATAATTTTTAATATATGAATCCAGGATTCTTATGTTCCCATTTAATGATGGTATGTCAGTAGAATAAATAGAATAATTGAAAAAAAATGAAATTTAATTTAGCAGCAAACCTAAAATACGCAATAGCAACATATTTGATAATATTATCTGGACTAAAATAATCACACAATTGCATTTACTACGAAAAGAGTTTTTCGAAGTCCTTTTCCAAATGTAAAATACCCATGAGAGATTGCGTGCCCTACACTAAGTGATTTTAAGAAGTTTCAAATATTTAAAATTTAATGTACATTGAATAAATATTAACAAACTTTTGTAACAGCTAGGTTTAAGTTCAAAAGTTCCGAATCAGGGTTTTCATTTTTTGCATCTAATTTCTGTTAATTGTAATTAATTTCACAAGAAATCACTTCAATAAAAGTTAAAATATTATTTGAGAAAGCAGGTCAGTGGCTGTTATGCTAGCCTATTATACTATAATTTCTTGCACGATATTTTCGTCACTTGACCCTTTAAGCACACTGCTTAGGAATCAAGAAGAATGATATCGGAAATACTGGACAAGATTAACATTTCAGAAATGTTATGTGCTGTAAACTGCATACTCGGATCTGCGCGCTTTACGCTTCTTTTAGTATTCCAGTTTCCACAACTCTATGAGCATAAAGTCAATTTGGCATATTTTACGTGCACTATTTCGAACATAAATATTTAAATATGCATAAAATATAGTTGGCTTACATGTGGCGAGGGGAAAATTCAAAAAGTTTTGCATTACATCCCTCAATACTCCTAGTGCTAGACTTAGAAATTTGATATTAATCGACCTCAGACGTAAGACCCAGTTAACTAAATTTTGGTTATTAGTTAAGGTATGAAACGATTCCTACTGAATGGAAGTGGGCTAGCAACAAACTCTACTCTAGCCAATCAAAGATGGAAACACTTTGCCACCGTGAACAACTTCGCTACGGTATCCATCTATTATAAAATATATTATACTTTCAGATCGCATCGCTAACCTTGATATTGTCATCTGCTATAAAAAAGGGAATGTAACTTGGTCACGCCTACAAATAATCCTCCTTCATACTTCAGAAGTATACTATGACGATAGAAATGCAAATTACGTGTGCAAATAAATACCGAGTATGAGAAACAGGTTTGAAAAATGTCATTTGTTAATCTGTGACTCTTGCATTTTTTCCAGAACAGTTCAAATGGCGTATTTGTGTGACTTACAGATTACTAATTAATTTAGCTGCTTTGTTAATCACGGTAAAACACTGGAAATAAATGTTTACAGTGGATATTGCTTTGCACACGTAGCATTTGGTAGGAAAATGTTTATTTCTACGGGAAATCAATAAAATTGATTAATTATATAGTTGAGAATCATATGATGTACTAAAATCTGTATGTGAGATAGCCAGGCGTTATATTACGTTGTACCTCATTAAATAAAATAATTATCTTTCCGTATAATTACTGTAATTATAATTACTATGATTGATACCATAATTTATACTATAATTAATGTTACAACTTGCTGTAAACTATGTGTATGTACCACTTAATAAAGAAATCATAGTTATCAAATTAAACTAAGACATGACATATTACTGAAGCACGCTAAACACGTAATTTTAATCCTTGCATAACAGGCGCTTCTCTATAGGTAACTCTAGTATTGTCGGTTGAGTATGTGCAATATGAATAATAAAACCACAATTTTATCGGTAACTTTCAGGATGTAAAATGCTTATAAGTATAAACATAATAACTGCAAAAAATAATCAGAATAAGGTAAGATAGAACCTTTTCGTATCTAATAAAATGCACCAGAGATATTTCAAATTTTGAAGAATTAAATCAAAATTAAGTATATCATATTGTAATGAAATTAATAAAAAGATAAGCTATCACTGAATAATATTTAAATTTACACATTCAAATTCTCTCCAGGATTTATCACATTTTTAAAATGAATTTGTTATTACTGAACATTTATTAACATCACTATCATCTAACGAAACAATCCACGTTACAATTATTATCGAAGTGAACATTTAATTATAATTTGAACAAGCTTTGTAGAAACGCTTAAAATGTTCCCGAATTGCAGATACAACTCCAGAGAAAGAATCTGTATAAACCAAAACAATTGACTTTTTAGATTGCAATAGAGGTTTTACCATGCGTAAGGGGGTGGGTTACTGCTCGGGTAGGGATGAGGGCTCGCAAGGTTTCATACTTACGTCAGACATGGTTTGAGAAAACAAATGATCTATCAGGATTCGCATCCCCCGCGATCCCTATCAGGACGTTTAAATGTAAAATATTTCACTAAACTTCACTTGATCACAGAGACCTTTGAACGATTTTTGTTTTAAGGTACAGATATGTTTAAGGAATTTGCATTAAAGGTAACATAAGTGGCTTAAATTTTCTGTAAGAAGGCCTCTTTAGTATCATCAAGTTTATATAACTTAACAGTGACAATATAGATAGTACACAAGCTTAATAAACAGTTTATTAAAATAAAAGCACATGCATAAATTTATCTTGTGTAACAACACTTGACTCTTAAGTTTTCGTTGTGTTAGGTTTTATTTTGTTAAGTCTTTTGTGGTTACCATTTATGAAGATTTAGAAGAAAAGCCACTCTTTTGTTTTAATTCCCTCTTAATGAACTGATGACAAACAAAAGCTGACAGGACGTAACAACTAAATGTTTCATATTCCACAATATGAATGTATATTATATGTATATTATTTGCTGTTAAATCATTTGCACAAAAACGATAATTTGGTTGACTAATATGCAAGAAACACGTTTATTGCTTATTATTGTTTATTATCGACATTGTAGTTTTCATTATCGTTATTATCGCTAGTATTTAGTATTATCGTTATTACTATTGCAAAACTTCAGTGAAGCGCTTTATATACGATTTATACTATCACTTTACCTATTTATAGTAATTAGAATGGGGTATTGTATTGCACTAAAAAATTCAATGTTGAGGTTTCATCGGAAATGCACGTTTTAAGGTACGGCAATGAACAAAATGTTGAAGTTCAGGCCCGGGCGCACGGAGTGTGACGGTGTCTGCATAACTCTAAAGTTAAAGGTTCAATAAGCACCAAACTTGGTTTTCGAGTACAGTACATGCATAAACTACGACAGTTTTCAAATACGTACTCTACCTGGTTTGTATAGAAACAGTTTTAAACGGCTGAAAAAGCTTCACTGATATTGCAAAATCACTTACATTTCATTTGTTTTGTAAGTAATTTAGGCTGTGAAATCCTTTTCATTTTGATTTGCGTATTTGATAAAGGTTAAGTTATTTGAAGTATTGTTGCACGGCGCAAAACAATTACCGAGATATTCTTTATTCTTAGTTTGAAGTTTTAATACTTGTGTTTTTATATAGCATTCAGTATTTACTTGTTTCTCGAAATATTCTGCAAAGACTATTGAATTTGAGGGCTAGTATGTATCTGCTCTTAACCATCAGACGATTCGGCTTTCGGTATCATTATATGAGGGCTGTTCAATAAAGAATGATCATAATTCTTTTACGGTCATAATTTTTCGCACTGAAGTTCAATCTTATTATATTCTGTTAGCTTAATGTGAAACAAACACGCCGTAGTAGTTTCACTGTTGGTACTCCTGGTTCCCGCCGGTGAGAGCCAGGCAAGTTCAGACATGTTCAGTATCGCCTACCGCTGCAAGGGAGGTGACATGCAGTTAAAGTTGATGTTAGAGGAAGATCCGGAGTTATTTCAAACGTAACAACTGCTGACGAAACTTGGTTACATCATTTTGATCTTGAGAGCAAACAGCAAAGCTCAGTGTCGAAATCTCCTTCATCACCAACCCTCAAAAGAGCAAAAGTGGTAGCTTCTGCTGGGACAGTTGTGGTCACCTCATTCTTTGATATTCATGGAAGGGTTTATCAGCATGTTGTACTTACACACATCAGTAACTGGACAATACTACAGGGATGTCCTGAAAACATTGCAAGTCCATATCAGGCGCAAAAGATCATATTTCCTTGAAGCAGGCTGGATGCTGCACCACGATAATGTGCGGCCGCATATTGCCAATGTTGTTGCTGAATATCTTGCAAAAATCAACGTGAAGTGCATCCCTCAGCCTCCCTATAGTCCGGATTTAGCCCCATGTGACTTTCTTTTACTCTCTAACTTGAAGTAACGCCTTCGTGGGAGGCATTATCCATCATCAGAAGCAGTGGTGAAGGCCGCGGAGGCGATTTTGGAGGATCTCTCAAAAAATGGTTTCCAGCATGTCTGAAGACTGGCAGAAACGCTGGGACAAGTGAATCGCATTCAGGGGAGACTATTTTGACAAGGACCATCAAAATTATGAGGATGAGTAAAGGTAAGTTGTCAAAAAAATTGTGATCATTCTTTATTGAACAGCCCTCGTATTTGTAATAAAATGTCTAATAAAGCTCTTTCTGCAAATGTTTATCTCTATTAACACAAAGAAGATTAATTAAAATAAACTTTCGCAACTAAATTTTTAGAAAGGTTAAAACAATAGTTGATAAAGGATCAGTATTTGTAGTGGCAAAACATCGATAAAGCATTATAATACTGGGAACTAGCCTGAAATTTACGCTATCCACTTTGTGCGGCGTTGATTGCTTTCAAGTTAGATGTGTGCGATATCTGAAGCCACAATGAAATGTGTAATGGTAGCGTTACAAGCAGAGGTCAGGAGCTACAAAGTAACTTTAACGTGGTCCCGCTATGCTAGTAGACAATCTCTGAGGTGCAGTGTTCTGGAGCAAGTTTTGGCATCTGGGGCACTTAACAGAAGACCTGAGAACACTTCACAACTTAGACGTGCACGATATCCAACAGTTTGTGTAGCTGCGTTTACTCCTATCCATTCCTGCTTTCTCTACCGCTTTGCTTAAGGCAGGATGAAATATTGGATTGGAGCTGAAGATTGAATATCGGGATTTTGTTGGAAATTCCTTAAATCGTAATAAAAGCGTGGATGTGTACGTTTGAACAGCATTTCGTTATGCTGATTTTCTGACTTAATTGTACATACTTTAGATGATGGAGAACGAGGATTTTAAGGAAATTCCAACCCCAAAACATCCATTATATGGAAAAAGTGGTGTTTTTACTTCATTTTTTAGAATAGCTAGAGAATCTATTTTAGATGATGCAAAAGTTCTCTAGAAATTTCAACATCGGAGTCCCCTAGAAAGAGGTTTCCATAGAAAGAGGTTTCTCCGTGTGGTGAGCACAGAACTTAAAAACTTGTTAAAATCTGAAAAACCACAAATTCCATATGTTAAACCTTGATAAGTGTATTCTACTATTCCAATACTTTTACATAGAAACGCGTGGTTAATTTAAATTTTATAAAACATATAGTAATGAATCGGGTTAAAATAACATGCTTTAAGATACTTCCATACTTGATAAATAGTAGTTGTGAACTTTTAATAGCGTGTTCATTTATATTAAATAAAAAAGTTAAGACATAGATAAAAGCTTTCTTACAGAAAATTCTAGAACTCGTTTAAAGCCTATCCTTTGTACCGAATACTTTCTTTCCCTAGCACTGCTGGTTTTCGAAATGACGGTGATATTATATATATATATATATAAAGGGCGCTCAACTGCGGCGGTCATCAGCGCCCTTTAAAACACTAGCCATGGCAAAAGCCAGATATAAAACTTTCTAAAAACTATACAAGTGTAACAAAACCTATTAAAAATACACGTACATAAAAAAACATCAATTAAAACCTACTAAAAATTTCGATCACTAAAACCTAAACTCTAAACTAGACAAGAATCTAAAGCCACGGGTCTCCACGCACGGCCTACACGTGAGTGGGCCTGTTGACCGTCTCCCTCAACCACGAAGAGGAGCCCACACGAGGGAGACTGTTGGCTCGGGACCCCGGGTGCGCCAAACCCGTACCTACTAAAGTAGGCCCCGAGGGGGGGTGGTTTTCGAAAGATGTAATATTGCATGTTCAAAAATAAAGTGCACCTCTGAATAAACACAGCTGAAAGCTTATAATTTTTCTCTTTATTTCGCATTTTCTATATAGCTGAGTACAGTTTAATTAATTTAAAACGTCTAGACAAAACCTAACCACACTATACGTACTATATAAGAATATCTGTTAAATTTGAAATGTACTAGTAAAATGGCTGGTATACCACTTTTTTGTTTTCTCGTAGACCGTTTTAACAACTTAAATGAGAAATCTTGTAGATTTATGCATCAGAGCGACGAATAAAATTTGCTTCCTAGGAATATTTTCAAACAATTTTTGAATTCCATCTTCAATTCTAACTAAACTTTCTATAAATGGGAATCGATAAAATACTGATGAATATTGTTAAAACACATATTAGTAATATAAAAAGGTCGATAATTAACCTGCAAAGTGTGTGTATATCCCTGTTAAACCAAGAGAATTTTTCTTTATATATTATACATGTTAAATGACACTAAGCCATTGATGCACTGGTATAATAGATTACGAAACTGGGTTGATATGTCTTTTATATGAATATTTACTAAGAAAGCTTTTGTAAGAAATATGTCTATAAAGGTTATAAAAATACATAGTTATGGGTACGTACTCTACATGAATATTACATTTATGTTTAGAAAGCCTTTTTTCATGTAGGAATTAAGGTTACTGCTTGTGTTCGAAGAAGCGTAAGAGAACTATGTATACAGGATAAGGCAAGTTTTCCTAAATTACATGGGAATTTCAAATTGAATGCCAAAATGACATTAATATTAAAACTGTTGTTAATGTGCACACTTAACGGGTCATTCTTAGTTACAATGCTGTTATCCCTTGGAAAGAATTTTAGAATGATGGGAAGTATACGTGTAGTAGGGACTTCTAATATTTTTGGTTGCAATACATATTTCAGTATCTGTAAAGAACTGAATACAAGCTTTTAACTGTCATTGCTACGGTCTTATAGGCAGGAGATCGCCGTATTTATATATATATATATATATATATATATATATATATATATAATTTGACCCACTGCTAATTGTAGATGTTTGCTTCGTCTGCTCTGGATTAGACTTTCTGGTAAAAGGACGTAATAATGCGCTCAAAGTGAAATAGCAGAATCCGCAGTTCCACTAGTTGTTCATCGCTGCAGTTCTCCCTAACCTTTTCCATCCCTCCACTCTCCTCCCTCTCTCCCCCTCTCTCCCCCTCCTTCCATCTCCCCCTCCCTCTCCTTGACTCTCTGACCCTCCCTCCCTCTCTCTTCACTTATTCTCACTCTCAAAGAAATCATTACTGTTATGCTTTCAATTTTACATAACATTGATATTTATAGAATTTTGTCAAAAAGCTAAATGTGGCTTTAAGAATTCTTATATTATTTAATGTTCATTAAAAAGGAGTAAAAATAAAGAAAATGCCTTGCAATACTCTACAGATTTTATAGTAATAAGCACCTAATTTTTAAAATATTATTTAACAATTTTATTATTGTTAGGACTTTTCGTGCAGTATTAACGTATACACGATTATATAGACTATTTACATCGTAATTTATGCTTATTTGAAAAGCGATCACATTCTTTATGTAGTATGTGTGATATTCAGATCAAGCATCAGGCTTGGTCATAAGATAACAAAATGCTATATTCGGAGTGTTAAGATAAGGTATTTTATATAATACTATGTCGAAATTATGTTATTCTACATAAAATATTTAAATCCATGTGCAAGCTTCGTAATAACCGTTCATATAGATAAAAATGCTGAATTTGGAAGCATTTTGAAGTACAGATAACCGCAAGGAACTTTGAGCTTAGGTTGCAATGGATTAGGTTACATTAAAGCAGATGTTTTATAATGAAATTCTTGTACACATAATAAACAAAAGAAAGCTACAAAACCTACTCTTAGGTGCGACAAAGTTTTTGATGCCCGCTTCTGCAGCGTAGAAGATAGCAAGTCTGCCTCAGATCAAAGAGGTCCCGAGTTCGAATCTCGGTCAGGGTGAGTTACCTGGATAAGTTTTTTTCCAGGATTTTCCCTTATTCTGATACACGAATGTCATGTAACTCTAAGCTCCATTGACCCTGGACATATTTGAGCATTTCACCCATTTCATTCACCGTCCGCTATGACTAAACGTTGGAGGCCGTAAAATTACACAAAAAATGTGTTTAGTAAATATTTTGCTACATTTTACATTTTTGTTCTACCTTGGAGCATTATGTAGTTCTGATCTATAATATGTATTATATTTTTGTGTTTTTAGTAAACGCCTAATGTTAAAAATAACTCAATTGTACGATTATATTTTAGTTGTGTATTAATTTATTGGGAACAAATCATTTCTAGCTTGGAGCGCATTTTTCAGCAGAGGTGTTTTAGGCTATATTTGGCCAACGTGAATGCAGTTAACACACAATTCCAGGATATAGTATATAAATAACAATTATTCATGTTTCTGGGAGAAACTTTGCGGAAAAGACATTTTGCACGTAAAATGAAGTACTTAAGTAAACAAATATTTTGGGAGTGTTTTATTTTTCCTTTCTACATTTATTTCAAGAAATTCCCAAATAGGTAATTTACTTATTATAATTCTTAATTAAACAGCGCATTCAGTAAAGTTATGTATGTACAGGGAAAGCTATGCTTACATACTTTAACTCTACAGGAATCCTTTACACCTTTCATTGTTTTTATAAAATGAACCTTATATTTAGGTAGTCTGTATGAATTATGCTTCAGAAATATTTTCAAAGAAGCAATATGGATTTAACTTCCAGCAAGGTGTGAAGGCAAACCAAATCAACGGTCAGTTTTGTTATTAATGGGCCATGCGGAAAAATAAAAGTAAATACATGTTGAAAAACTCCACTTTAATGCTGGATTATAGATGAAAATAGCCCGCCTCGGTAGCGTAGATGGTAGCATGTCTGCCTCACGTTCAAGAGGTCCCGAGTTCGAATCTTGGTCAGGGTGAGTTACCTGGATAAGGTTTTTCCGCGGTTTTCCCCTATCCTGATAGACGAATGTCAGGTAACTCTATGCTCCATGGACCCCGGACGCATTGAGCATCATTTCACCCATTTCATTCATTGTCCGATATGACTAAATGTTGGAGGACGTTAATTACAAAAAAAAAAAAAAAAAAAAAATGAAAATAATAGTAAATGTTACATCAAATATTTCACAATGGCTGATTCTATGAGAACTTTTGTTACACAAATTCTGAGCTTTATATGTTTCCTATGTTGTCCCTGGAGTTCTAAATATAAAATTTGGTGAAAATTAAGGCCACTGTAAGTTCTAGAAAGCGCGTTTCATCTGTCGTTCAAATATCCATAAAACAAAGTATTTACTCGACCTAAATGTTCACCCTCGGTTGAAAGGGTTTATGGCATTTCCTTCTTATACACATTAGTTTTAGAGCAATACTATTGACACCCAACAAATAGGTATGTGCACCTTCCATTTCTCAAAAAATACATTTTTAGCTACTCGGGAAACCTTTAATTTGCATGTTAAATAAAATCTCGATACATTTTGGGTAGAATTACAATATTTCTTCACTCTACTATATGGAGAAACAGGGGAAGGAGAAAGCCTTCTTTTATTCGTTTTGCATTCATACGTGCGGTACCCTTCATTTGTTACACCAACCACCTGTCTTTAGTCGTGCAGATAAGTTTATTAGCAAAATTGTAATAAAAGCGAGTTATCAGTTTTTTACATATCTATTACTTATTTGACTTTTATTCCATTATAAGGTTTTATCTCACTGGTTCTATCTGTCGAGTTCATTCTCGTTGTCTCTCCTCCTCCTCCCACCACTTTCCCTATTTACTTCCATTAATATTAACGGTATTGCTAACAGAAAATTGGTACGCGCTATTTTTATTTTAGTTTTTATTCAATTCTTTGATTCTCAACGATGTATCTCATAAATTTACTTATACTGCTTCTCTCTCCTATAGTTTGCTCTAATTTCCTTTCGTATTCTAGATGCTATTAGCAATATGTCTTATGATTAGTTACATTACTGTGATTTATGGAAAGAAGTCTTTTGGCCAGCCCTGATAGAACATATTTCATAAAACACTGCTGAAGTTGTCAAAATGTGAACATAAATGTGAATGTTCAAATGCTTTTTTCCCTAGTATTGCACATTATATGGGACTGCTACTTATAAAAAAATGAAATTAATAGAATTATGTATACAAGTATTTCATTTTGTAGAGCTTGGTTTGTATTCGATGCCGTAGTTTGAATCATTTGTTTCGATTTATCAGTTTCCCTAATAATTTCTTATTCCATTTTTTCATTTTACACCTCTAATCTTACAGCCTGAAATTTTACTCGAGGTTCAGAAAGAATTGCAATGCTGCAGACTGTATCTTAATCTGATCTTATTTCTGATTAGAGTTCTGATAGGATGAGAGGCACTTATTTGTTTTATATTGTCGAAAATACTAGTTTTACAATTGCATATCTCGGTATAATTCCTATGTATTATACAGTGAAATCAAAGGCAGCCGCTGATGAAGAAGGAAAGAGCAAGGCTGTAACATTATATGTAAACTTACTTTGTTCGCTTTATGCAGGAAAGGAGCGTGTTTAATTTTTCCGTACATTTAATATATTCACAATAGACAGCATTTCTTAAGTTATGGGCATTCTTAATCGAGTACGTTATACGACGTTGTGACGTTACTTCTGTAACACTTTCGAAGCTATAAGGTAGTTACAATGGTCGAAGATTAATTGAAATCGGTAGATTTGGTAAGTCTAAGCTGCAAAGCTTTTTAAACAGCAGTTTAGTGTAGTGCTGGCCCTTGATTTAAGGGTCTCGTTAAGAGTTATAACCTTTTAATTCAAGCGAAGTAATCAAGAATTTTGAGCAGTACACTAAGCGGTTGAATTTATTTCAAAACGTCCTCAAAGATGAGAGCTCGTGCACCAGAGGACTGTAAAATATTAAATAGTGGCGGATGACTAAGCAATCCTCAATGAGTATGCTATTTTACTCTTGATTATATGGGGTGAGAAAAAACTGTGGAACAAAGATTGTAGCTTTGTTATAGTTTTGTGAAGATATATTTTTCTTTTAGAAAAGCTTTAAGACACCAACAATTTGTTTGGTAATTTTATGTCCTCCAACGTTAAGTCATATCGGACGGTAAATGAAATGGGTGAAATGATGCTCAAATGTGTCCAGGGACCATGGAGCTTACAGTTACCCGACATTCGTCTTTAAGAATAAGGGAAAACCCCGAAAAAACCTTATCCAGGTAACACACCCTGACCGTAATTCGAACTCGAACCTCTTGGATGAGAGCAGACAAGCTACCATCTACGTTACCGAGGCGGGCAGACACCAACATGTTTCATATTACTATGGTTATGTATAAGTAGTGACATTTTTTAATGGAAACATTTTTTTGGGGTCCTCAGGTCTTAGAACGTACAGGTAGATGCTTTTTGAATTGTAATTTTTGACACTGTTTGCCTTATTTTTAACACTCGGTTTCATTTAATTTTTTTAAAAATTTGCTTACCTTAATCCTTTGTTTTGGATGCATTTCATTAAACCTCTTCTTTGGTCCTCCTCCTATCACCATATTCGACCAACATTAGTATTTCTATTCGTTGTTTTTCTGTAAGTTGTGCCATGATTAATTACTTGCAGGAAGATTTTGCAACGAGTTTACTACTTTTTAGGAAGTAGTAAGCACTGTTGTGCCTTTAGCTTAGCTTTTGTCTGTATTTTTTCAATCCAAAGCCACAATTAAAGTGGCCTACTGTATTTTTTTTTAATTCGAAACCTGCTCAATTTGAAGTAATGATGCGTTTTCCTTTGCTCAGTACACAGACTGTAAGATCCTAATAAATTTAAATTGCGGTTTGAAATGGTATTTGTTTATACGTCCTGAGACTTGAGGACTACAGAAAGAATAAACGTTACCATTAAAAAAACTGCACTTTCCATTTCTAATCATAGTAATATGAGGGCATGTTGATATCTTAGGTCTTCTAAAAAACTCACTTCATAGAACTGCAACAGCAGGGATTACAGACATTGTTTCATACTTTTTACTTACCCAGTATATTCTGGTGCTTTAATCTTGTCTCTTTCCCAGCATCACCTCTTTAAAATATTTGTTCTTAATAAAACATCAGCTTAGAAACTTACATCACGCTTGTGTACTAGGTCAAGATTTATTGGAGTAGTCCGTTGTTAGAATAATTAATAGTGAATTAATTACTAAGTCATAAATTGAGGTTAGGGAAATGTAGGATATATCTGAATGAAAGTGATACTTGTCTTTTCTTGGAACTGGTTTCATAAACCTGTGACAAATGTCTTACATGCATGCTGCAAAGCTATGTGTAAACAGCTGGAATATTCTGAGCTAATTGTTTATTTGTAAATGTGGAATGTGAGGCTTCTATGTGACTGATATTAGCACATTGAAAAACTATTTAACCACCATCATGGCCATACAACAATTAGATTTAACGTGGTTGCGAACGCTGTTATTATTACTGCAAATGTGATTAAACTGACGATACTCCGTGTGAAAGAACTTTCACGAGATGTCCGGAGTTTGAATCTCGGTCAGGATGAGTTATCTGGATAGGGATTTTTCCCAGGGTTTTATGTTATCCTGAAAGATACAAGTCGAATACTCCAAGCTGTATGGACCTTGATTTCATTTCAGCATGCTATCATCCATTTCATTCATCGTCCGTTATGACGTGACGTTGGATGATAAAAATTAAGAAAAAGAAGAAAAGAAACGGAAAAAAGTTCTAAACCTCTGTGTAACTATGAGTTCAAACCAAGTACTCAGTAGATTGTTGTTGACACGAACACAGTTGTGTGCAGTTTTCTGCTGTTGCAGGTTAAATCAGTATACCATTTTATTGTTTGTTATTTCCTTTATTGCCAATTTATGAAGTGGTACTAATCTTATCAGCTGATAATTTAAAATTTGCTTTACATAGGGCATAGAAATGAAAGCGTGTAAACAAAGTATTATCGCAATATGTGCCGATCAGTGGCACAGTAACTGAAGGTAACCCGGCAATTTATTATTCTTAATTTCCTTCCCCCGCTGTGCAATTTAAATTAATACATTTGCTAATTTCTTCAAATCCATTTTATGATTATCGCTGAATTCATTCCATCATGCGACATACACTGGCTGTGACGTCTCAGTTCAGAGGGGTGCTCTTAATGGTTTGAAAATATCTCGCCAGATGTCAGCATTATCTGTATATTGGCCATTAGTGCTAGCTATTCGCATGGGAAAGCGCGCTATAGATTATTTTAAATCCATGTCACCAGATCTTATTGCTTGGGCAAAACGAAGAATAAGTACTATCGCTTTGAAGCACAAGTATGTTCGGTAAAACAAGGAAAACATCAAATTTACTGTGGAGTGCCAAATAATTCGGTTGTTTGTGGCTATTGAATAGCTTTCATTTGGACTGCCCAAAACTAACACGGCTTTCCGTGACGCATTTTACTGCTAAACTGCGGTAAAAAGATACATAATGCGGAAAGACCTTTGATTTGTACAGTAAATAATGAATATATATGTATTCATATGTTATTCTTCATACTGTAACGGGAGCGCTGGAACACCCAGTGAACCAGCTGGGAACGGAAGGCAGGGGGAGGACCGCGTTAGCCACACCTCCCCCTCGTTTGTCTTGTAGCGGTGACAGGCAGTGGTTGGGAGGAAAAACATCAGTGGGCCGTCTGTTTCTGTCCACCTGGTTCCAGAAATTACGTAATCTGGAACATTCTCCTGGTCACTAGAAACCGGCGATATTCCTATATAAAGAAGGTTACAGACAGACGGAGTTGAGTTGTTGGTCAATCAGTTGGTTAGTGTGTGTGAGTGAGGACAGTTCTTGGTGTAAGAAGGCAATGTTAGTCAGTGACGTGTTAATGTACGAGAAGATTGTGCAACGGAAGACTGTACGTAACTGTGAAGGTGTACCGGAGTTTATGTAATCGCGAGTACAAGTGAAGTTGTAACGGACGAACTGGTAAATTGTAATTGTGTGCAGCAAGTAATTTTGTGTAATTGGCAAGTGTTAAACTGTAAGTCGGTGGAAATAAAGAACATTTTTGAGTGGTGTAATTGGACTTTTTATTCCACGAACCCACAAAGTCACACTGGTGTCAGGAAGCGGGAAAACAACATCACCGAACATTACAACCATGGACGCGGCATTGGAAAATTTTTTGGAGAAGATGATGGAAATGAAGGCCGAACTAATCGGGAAGATGGAAGAAATGCGGGCCGAATTAACAGAGAAGCTGGAGACTAGAAATAACCTGGCCGCGGAACTGAAACTGATCAGGACGGCTAGGGACAACATCGCCGAGAAGATGGAACAAATGAAGGCCGAGTTAACCACGGAAATGAGAGCAGCGAACGACGGTCTGGCTACCGAAATGAAGGTGGCGAACGAGGCTCTCGCCGCCAAGTTTGAGGAACGGTTGGCCGGCGTGGGGGATGACGTCACGAACCTGGGCACGCGGAAGGGTCAAGTAGACGACCGCCTTAATGATTTAGAGGAAAAGGCCGACAACATCGCAAAACCCCTCACCCGCCTGACGGAGGAAAACCGGCCTTATATGTGGACGGAGGACGCCGAAGACGCTTTCCAGCACCCGAAGGGGACCCTGTGCAGTGCTTCAATTTTGGGTTTCCCACAACCGGGTGGCGCCTTCATTGTGGACACCGACGCCAGCGACCATTGCATTGGAGGTGTCCTATCGCAGATCCAGGACGGCCACGAGCGCACAAGAGTGGAAGAGGAGGAGCGTGCCGCAGCAGTCCGAGTAGTTGTGGCAGTGCCTGCTGAAGGCTGGGATAGCGCAGGCCTGAGGAGGGAGCAGCTGGCGGACGCAGACTTAGGGCCACTCTTAAGGGAAGTGGACGCAGGGACGAGACCGACCTGGGAGGACATCGCACCGAGGAGCGCCACCTACAAGTCGCACTGGGCCCAATGAGACTCGTTGAAGACCAGAGTGGGCGTGCTGTTCCGGGTATGGGAGTCACCCGATGGGAAGGCGCAGAGAGGACAGTTGGTACTTCCCCGGAGCAAGGTCCCGGAAGTCTTGGAGGAAGTGCACGCCGGTACTTCAGGAGGACATCTGGGAGCGAACCGAATGATTAACAAACTACGGCAGCGCTACTTCTGGCTCAGACTCCGGGCAGATGCTGGTGGTACACCTGGACCGCCTCGCACGCTACGATGGGGCTGTTCGAGGCGAACAGCTTTGAGGAGGGAGCAGTGTAACGGGAGCGCTGGAACACCCAGTGAACCAGCTGGGAACGGAAGGCAGGGGGAGGACCGCGTTAGCCACACCTCCCCCTCGTTTGTCTTGTAGCGGTGACAGGCAGTGGTTGGGAGGAAAAACATCAGTGGGCCGTCTGTTTCTGTCCACCTGGTTCCAGAAATTACGTAATCTGGAACATTCTCCTGGTCACTAGAAACCGGCGATATTCCTATATAAAGAAGGTTACAGACAGACGAAGTCAAGTTGTTGGTCAATCAGTTGGTTAGTGTGTGTGAGTGAGGACAGTTCTTGGTATAAGAAGGCAATGTTAGTCAGTGACGTGTTAATGTACGAGAAGATTGTGCAACGGAAGACTGTACGTAACTGTGAAGGTGTACCGGAGTTTATGTAATCGCGAGTACAAGTGAAGTTGTAACGGACGAACTGGTAAATTGTAATTGTGTGCAGCAAGTAATTTTGTGTAATTGGCAAGTGTTAAACTGTAAGTCGGTGGAAATAAAGAACACTGTTGAGTGGTGTAATTGGACTTTTCATTTCACGAACCCACAAAGTCACAATACTATCGTAGAAGGATCTTGATTTTCTGCATTCAGTACTGGTAATCTAACCTATCAGCTATAAGAGACATAGAACCTCTTGTCCACCTCAGTAGCGTGGTGGTAGTGTCTGCCTCACGTTCAAGAGGTCCCGAGTTCGAATCTCGGTCAGGATGAGTTACCTGGGTAAGGTTTTTCCGGGGGTTTCCCTTATCCTGAAAGACGAATGACGGGTAACTCTTAAGCTCTATGGACCCTGGGCTCATTTGAGCATCATTTCACCCATTCCATTCATCGTTCGATATGACTTAACGTCGTAGGACGTAAATTACCACAAAAAACCTCACTAACAAGAACTAACGGATAACACATTTTATTCTAATTCAATGAATGGTAACGACTTCAATCGACGAAAGACAAAATAGTTTTATTCAACATGGCTGTAATGACTGCATTAAAATGTTACTTTTACAGCATTTACAGGCATTTTCAGGATCATTCATTGTTTATTATTAACACAGTTGTTACTACAGTGGGTTACATAATCTTATCCTTAATGACTAATAAATTCATAGAAAAAATTTATAAATTAATTGAAAAATTCTTCCAGCCCTGGTTCTAACTTATAATTAATGTTAAAATGAACAAAGAAAGAAGAAAATTCATATTTACTAACCTACAGTGGCGTAAATTAGATAATTTTTCCCGACCTCTCCTCTCGCAGCGCTTGCAGTTGTTCCATCAAGCCACCGTTAAATGAACATTGTATTTCTTTTGTTTTGATTCACTGTTTTGCCACACAAAATCTAAAGCGTCTATTGTACTTTAATGCTTTAAATTCTTCATTCACTCACTGTTGCTATCAAATTCGACTTACAGTTCAACGCTTATTATAATGCACTTTGTTTTCGCTGACACCTTAAACCCAAATAAGCTACGCTAACCAAAATATTCTGAAACGGTTTTTATGGTTAAGGCAGAACACTGTTACCAATTATTTCGGCAAAAAATGTTATGTTTGAGCATATTATAATTTTCCTTCATCGTTCTTATCAGTTTTTTGTATTGATGTAACGTTTCGATTAAGCAGGTTGTACTGTTTACCATAGAAATAGAATATAAAGATAAAATTTTACCAACTAAAGATTGATTCTTACTTCCATTTTATTTGTTGATATTTAGGTAGGCATTATTCATACTGCAGCTGTGCAGGAGCGGCAAAATATTACATTTTTAAGTTAATGACCGTAGTACTTGAACCGCTGTACCCAGTATCTATTAATAAATCATTATCATCGTTTATTTTCTCACAAGTACTGTGTGTTATTCACTATTGCTGTACACATGACTTCGATTACTTCTCATTCCTTCAAACTCTTCTCCCGATGTATCTACAGGACTTAAAATATACAGCTCAGCAAGCTGGCACCATAGTAAAGTGTGCTACTTGCATCTGGGTAGTGCTGAGTTCGATCCCTGCCGACCGTCCAATCTAGTCATGTGTGGTTTTCTTCATTTCGTGGATCAGTAAGCGCATACAGGTGGCTGTTCTTCTACCACAAGTCATCACACTTGCTTTTCTGCACCCATCATTTCCTTATCTCTTTTGAAGTTGCATTTTGGTGGGTTGTGGCTAAACCCTGCACTTGCCCGTTTTGAGGTTTCTTTCCTGGTACCATTCAAGGACTCCTAGTCCTGGAACTCAACAGAAGGAGAGCCATTGGCAGGGGATCGTTGGCGCTACAGTGTTATATGATGCATTCGAATTGTAAATGTTAAGGGCCCCGTCCATGTTTGCACCCAGACATCGGATCATTAGTTTTATATATGTAGATATTTCAAACACTCTAGTATTCTAATTATTAATGAACTTGCTTCTGATAGCTGAATTTCTCATTTAACGAACACAAGTATTGCATGAGAATGACGAAATTTTGTATATATTCTTGTTATTTACTTGCGGATGCCTTAAGGAAGTGGAGCGCTATCTATAACTTCAATTGAAACTTTAATATCATTCTGCACCAGGTTTTTAAAATGGTGAATGTATAAGACTTAACACAAGGAATTAAGCACTTATGGAAAAAATAGATTTCAGCATTGTTGACATTTGTTACATTCACCAAAATGGTACTTAATGGTCAGGTTTTGTCACATCCTTAATAATTTATAGAGTCTGTCAATTGTCAGCTACATGAAAGAGGAACTTCGACACAAAATGTCGATAATGTGGCATTCATTAAAATGCATACGTTCATGTCTGAACGATATGTATTTTCTCAGGGAGAAGATTAATTAATTGATCCAAAGTTTTCAGTTAAAGAATTAGGTATATTAGGCCATTTGTTCATCATATTTTACTGAAAAGCGCCTCTTTCCCGTGAAATGTAATTCAAATACCTAAGATTGGTCTTTATTCAAAATTGATAGCCAATAATTGAAAATCTCGAGTGAGAGATTAATCCATCGATATATTATAAGGATTATGATAATTATTAATAATAATAAATCTGACATTCAGCTAGCAATTAAACAGACAACGAAAAATGACTACGTTATTTATTTTGATAATTACCTATTTGCCTTGTAATATTGAATTTTGAAATATTGTTTTTATAGCACCTAAGTGTATGAAACCAGAAGAAATATGTTCAATCTAAGAAATATTAAACGGGGCTCTCAACTCAGCAACACAGTCAGTGATATTTTGAGTATGTTGAGAACCAACACATACTGTTTTCTCTAGAAAGCATAAAACATGTCTTAAATTAACGTCGACCAACGTTTTCATACTGAATGACGAATAAAATGTGTGAAATGATGACTACATGAGCCCAGCTTCTGTAGTGTTTAGAGTTACCGGACATTCATGAGAGTATAACTCGGAACTTCTTGGACCCGCTACCACCACGGTACAAAGGCGGGCAACTTAAGGTGTGATTGACCTGTGATTGTCAAGTTGGAAATTGCCGCGAATTGCAAATTGAAATTTTATCTGGAGTAAATTTTATAAGGACAGTTACATTTTATTAGGAAAGTTAACGTGTTTGGTTAAACTTTTGAAAGAAGTTTATTGCTGCTTTTAATAGAAATAGAGGATATAAAATTGCATCCACATATGGGATAGTAGTTCTCTAGTTTCAGTAACTTTGGATTTGCACATGAAGACAATTCAAATATAATACACTTAATACACATTATATAGGAGATTTTTCGTTATTCAAATGATCACAATTAGCATATTTTAGGTACCAAAGTTTAAAAAATAACAATTCATATTTATATTTTGTATATATTAAACTGTCTACCTCCGGAGGCAAACAGGGTCACTTTTAACAGGTTTTATGTTTTCGGTTGTGACCTCTCTACGAAAATAGTTTTTGTGAGATTGAGACTCGAGCAGAATTTTCCACGTCTTCGTTGAGTATCTCACCTGCCTAAATTGTTCTTTCGTTAATCCAAACGCCGCATACACTGATTTGCTGATGGGTAATACAGTTCAACGAGAACAGGACGAGCGTGTCTTTTATATAAAATAGTTGATTATTTGAAATTATGAATTTATATTTTTCAAAATCCGACACAGTACAAGCTGTTAAGTTAACCTATAATTTAGGTGGTGATAGTATACATCGAAACAATACGGAACTATATGATAGTGATATAAAATACATAGTTTGAGGTCATAGGAGTTCTTCATTATTTCATTCATGGCATACATTCCATTGTCCTGCAGTACACTGTTATACTTATATCATGTCACTCCTGGCATGGAATAGTGTTACCTTTTAAATGATAACGAAAACAAACTTGTTCGCAGATACGAGTACAGTTCGTTTGACAACTGATGTAGTGTGTTTTGATTTTGGATTTAAATTAAACGTTACTTTTAATATATTCCGGGTGGGCGGATGCGTGAAGCAGACTAATCAACTTTCATATCGGCCGAATGATTGCCCAACTTTGGTTCAGTTCATAGACTGGCAGGTGTTACTGTATAGGATGATAATAGTAATAACATTAGTAGCTATAATTATTTTATTATAGCAGGGGAAGTGCATTTTCACAGAATCAACGAATGAAAAGCCGACACCAAGCAGCATATTTTCGGCTTCCGAGACTCTTTGGTGTGTTCCCAGCATGTGTATTACACACTATTTTCTTTTTTACTATTTAAATTAATCATGAATAACACATTTTTCTAATTAACTAGTCTTTCATTACCTCATTTCTCTGGACACTAAAGCGCTACCAATTGTAGCAACTAAAAAGATCCCTTAGTAAACTACTATAATTTTAGAGACTTTGAATCCATTATTTGATTGTTTATGCTGTAACACACAGCGGGATGTTTTAAATTAATAGTTTTATGACAAATAGAATTAGCACTTGGAAGTTTCGATTATAAATGCTCAAAATGTCGAACAGGCAGTTTTTAACAGGCAGTGGTTTACAAAGCCTACTCTATATTGGATGTGAAACTCTTCAATAATTGTCAAATGTTGAACAGGCCAAGTTATTACAGTTACCAAGTTTTTGTTCGTAGACGTGGATTTCCTTATAGGATTTTTCAGTTAAATTTTTAAATTTCTTTGTTTGCAGACATTCGAAAAAAGCATTTAGAAAACGCACAAATATATTAAGTGCACGTTTTCTACTCGCAGCTTGTCCACTCACGTGTGGAAATTAAATGATAGGAAATGTGGGACACAAAGATTCGTGGCGTTATATCATTCATCCCAACAGGCGTCAATAGTCCAGGAAAACCGTGTTAGAAAGCCCAAGTCAGAACGGCAACTCAAAAGGAATCGAAGCCGAGACTTCAAATAAGCACCTCATGTTACCGCGGAGTCACGTATCTTCGGGTATAGGGCCATAAAACCAAGAAACTATTATGGCTGCAATAATTTCACATTAAGCTATTCGAAGAGGTTATTTAGTCTTGAGATACGTCATGAATAAAATGAAGTAGGTATAAACAAATGTCTCTAAATGTCTCATGAATTAATTGTTTTAATTTACTTTTTTATTATTAGAAGGCGACAAACGAGCCAAACTGACGGAAATACTAAAAATAAAGGTTAATCCTACGAGTAACCGAACCCAGTAGCGTTAGACTGAAATGCAAACTCACAACCTCCACGCCTCATCGATGGAGGCCATATGGTTTTATCTTTCTGTAGTACGCCTACCTTGCTATAAAAGTTTGACCTCAAGGTCCTTCGCATTCTGTTGACATGGAAGAGCTCGTGTAACATTTGTAGACAAATTGTTAAACTTTTATAAGGTAGCAAGGATTTCATTAGGAACAAGTTGCAGCCTCTTACTAAAAGGTGAAAAGGTTTTTATTCTGATATTTACTGTAGATATTACGTCTGCAGTGCTGAGCTGGATTTCCAAACAATAGTATTTCCCCCCCTCGCTCTTTACCATTTTATTTTATTTTTTCCCTCTCTCTCCTTTCTTCATTATAACGCCTCCGCTTGTGCTCGCCATATTCCCCTGTTGCTATCAAATTACCAGAAAATAAAACCCGTCCCACGAGAATCCATTACTTCTCATTTCAGCTTCACATAAATCCAGGAGACTTGTAAAACATCTCTGCGGTTTTTTGGCACCTCTCTTCTCGTAAGTTAATTTACTTCTAGTTTGTAGCAGCAGCTTGTTTGAGTGACTTAAGATAAATTTCGCACCGTAGTTCCTCTACAAGGTAACGAATAAGCTATCCTGTAAGATGCAAGCAGTATACCACTTTTCCTCTCTCTGGTGGATCGTGAGAAGACCAAGAATACTGAATTACCAAGGATACTTGCAGGCTGTTAAGTTTTACAGGTTACAGGAGAAAATCATTGTACTTATCTAGGATTTCGTGTATTGTATTTAAAATTAAAATCAGCGTGTTCAATAATTCTGCTTTTGCATTATTGCCATTCAGTTTCAGAAGAGAAATGAAATGCAAGGAAAGCTGCAGAATATGAATATTTTGATATCTTTGCATGCAAAAATTGGCACAGGTAGAAACATGAAGGTTAAGGTTTCTGAAAAAGTGTGCCCATTTATATAGCCGCTTTATCACTTTTGGAAGAATTGCTCTTTGGCGATTATGTTCAGCGTTTGCCACTGAATCCTTTTTGGAAGTCTTCTTCATAAGCATAGTTTTACAATTTTACTCATATTTCCAGAATCTTGGGAGGACGGCATGTAATTGTGGCTAAATAATTTCCGTCTGTAAGATGAGAATGAATATAATTGGTGAAATGATGCTCAAATGAGCCCAGACTCCATAGAACTTAGAGTGCCTGACATTCATCTTTCAGGTTAAGGGAAAAGCCCGGTAAAACCCTTATCCAAATAACTTGCCCTGACCGA